>NDFZ01004804.1:0-42253 GCA_002192655.3 Mamestra configurata
ACTGATATTTAATAACAGAGCGATTGTTTCAACGTTTGGCTAGACGCAGCGCCACCTAGCGGCTTCCGCAGCGCCACCTAGCGGCTTGTATAATACATTCGTATTTGTGCAAGACTACGCTGTTAGCCCAGTGCGAAGCGGAGCAGCGCAAGTGGGCTTTGCACAACCCAGATTTATCTTTTAATTGCGAGTCAGTTGCTAACCCGGAGTCATTATACATAATATGTTTGTTATTTAACCTCCTGTTAGCAATTAAGTCAGAGTCAAAAGATTACTAGTTTGTGCAATTGGCTCTTAGTTCTTATTAAATTAGTGAAACTCAAAGTAACTACGGGTTTTAAGCGACTGCAGATAATGCCGTTACATTAAATCCTTAGTTAAGAGACTAGCTTATGTATGTCTGTATCTACATATGTACGCATATTCGCATTTAACCAATGTAGAAATTTAACAATACTTTGTAAAAATATATCCTCAGATTTTATAGATATGGTTCAGTGAAGTGGCTTTTAAAATCTAATCTTGAAAATGTACATTGTATTATGCTACTCAATTAAAATTCAACGAAAACAAAAAGTTAGTTTTCTCATTTAAAATTCAGACTTTTATTCAGAACCCTAGAATTTAATCTAGGTCGTAAACAAGACGAGACGTAACATTTATATTTTTATGGAAGAACTTAAAAATACGATGTTATTAACACTGGGATTTTTATATCGTGTAAAGGTTTATACTGGAAATAATACTGGGTTTAATACCCATATTACTTCAATACTTTACAACTCAAATATTTATTTTTAGTAAGCAATTTCATATTCAATAATGTCGTCAAAAATAAAAGGGTCTAATTTGGGCAAAAGGTTTTACACAACATTTGTTATGTAGATATTTACCCATATATTTCTGTTTAAATTTATCTTTTTGTTACTTTATAATACTTGATCAATCAATCAATCAATCAAAAGTCATTTATTCAAATTAAGCTGAGTGCCAGCACTTTTTGAACGTCAAAGTTCTACATAAAGACAGTCCCCCAAAACGCCCGCCCGTCACCACTTCTTAGTGTCATTCATCATTGATGTTCATACATAATTGCTTATAATAGGTACTAAAACTAATATTAACATACTTAATACTATGTGAAGACTCTGAAGTTCCTATTAAAACTTTTGTATGAAGTTGTAAAGTTGTAAAAGAATCCTAAAGAACTCAGACGTGTTAGTAAGTTCTTAAATTAGCAATACTACTCCGTGACGAACTTAACTGACTTGAAATACCTTCCAAGTGTGGGTGGTTGATAGCATAGCACTGTGTGGCTTACCTGTTAACAAAGAAATAAAACAATTAAATATTAGTTCAATTCAGATTAGGAAAGTACCCCTATTGTACATAAAGTTTAAATAAATAAATAAAATAGCCCATTTAAAGATAAATCAAGTTTCTTACAAGCTATAAAATACATATTACGCCATGTTTTGGGCTGCACACACCGAATAATTACAAATGAATGTTTGATTCACTAAAGTTTTTTTTAAATGTGGAAATGAATCATTATTATAATAATAATTATTATTATTTATTACAATTTTACGCACAATGCGTTAGACATTTTCTACCGAAAATGCAAAACTTTTATTTTCTATACATGGCTGGTGTAATTTAAAATAAAGACAAACAAAAACTAAATTCTACATTAAAAACACTATTATTATGGGTGGTATTATTAGATTTATATTATCTACAAATAAACAAAATTACCAATGTAATTGACAAAAACGAATCCAATAAATCAACGCTGTGATAATGAACTTCATTCACTCTTGGCCTATGCAACACACCCACATGAAAATCAGCTAACATAGCTTCAAAGCTTGCTTATGACTACAGGCTTCGTATATGACCAGACAGGCAGAATGCACGGCCGTGATCACGATATACCAATCTATCAGTTACTGAATTTCAGTCGCTGAAATCAAATTTTAGCCACGCTGAAGCTATCGGACTCGAACCGATGACGTAAGGATCAAATTCTGACGAATATAGACGGGATATTCATCCTTGTCCGTTCCAATAAGAGTTACGTCGTCACTAGGACAGACAAAGTGATATTTTGTCAGATATACCAATTGTCAGGGTTTCAAAGTCGCTATTGCTGTCAAGTCCAAATTGTATAAATTATTATATTTTTCCCCTCTAGCCGCTCGACTAGTGAAGCAGAGTAGATTGGCCACATTTTTGTAGTTTACTCTGCCTCACTAATAAATTAATTTTAATGGTACAAATTAGACCATCGATCCATAATAATTCAAAATGTTTAGAATTATTATTGAACACACGATATTTCAATAGCACTGTCCATTCCAGACCTTTTTGACTTTTTGACAATCGTTGACAAAATAATGTCTGGAATATCACTTTGTTTAGTACTCAAGGTCTCGGTCAAAATTTAAAAATGAAACGCTAAGTTTAAAGTACATTTCTGCGGGGACCAATTTGTTTCTGAGATGAGAAATTCCCTATTTACTTTCTGCACACATAACAACATAATACACCAAGCATAACTGTTTGTCATATTTCACGAAAATAATTTCGTATTTTAGCCGCGAAAATGTACAACACATAGAGAAACCTAATTTCCTCACATAATAAGCCCTGCCACACTAAAGGCTGTAATACTCCACGCAGTTTCTTGTAGTCGTCAGAACAGTATGGCTCCGACATAATTACCTAACATTAATCATAATAAATTCGTCAACGAACTTCTCTTTGACGTCACACCTAAGATGCAGATAGTTGCAGAAGGTCTATTCTATGAAAAAGAAACGATTGTGCTTATAATATATGGAACGCAAAACATTAACAAGTCGGACTTGCGCTTGCACACATATGAAGGGTATCGTACTCTTACCATATCGTAGAATTTACTTCGAACTTCTGATTCTAGGTAAACCCTATAGGTTTGGCGCCCTAGTTACTGATTTCTAATCGTTGATTTTTTCAAGTGTCTGTCTACAATTTCCAAAGAAACAGCTTTGTGACAACATATGTATATAAAACTTTTTACAAAAAAACACAACCGACTTCCAAATAAAAACACTACAAAGTATAAAATAACTTTAATTTCGGCAGTCGGTGTTTTTTGTTGTTTTTTCGTTTTTTGACACCGACTTCCGAAATTAAAGTTATTTTCCGAGAAAGTACTCTTCCAAAAACTACCCAAATCGCTTCTAGTGTGCCTATAAAATTTGAAAAGTTCTTTCTATTTCTCCAGGATCCCATCATCAGATCCTGACTTGATGATCATGGGACCACCTGGGAAGTATACCATTTCGAACAAAAAAAAAAAATAATCCAAATATCTTCGAGTAATCGGGGAACATACATAAAAAAAAAATAAAAAAAAGGTTCCGACGAATTGAGAACCTCCTCCTTTTTTTGAAGTCGGTTAAAAATCAGTGTTCGATTTTAAGAAAAGTGAGTAATGTTTTTATGTAACTATAGCACCTTGATACCTGTAAAATGACCGAAGCGTTAAAAGTACTACTCTATCGCATACATTTTGTTACTGAGAAAATAAGTAAGTATTCGCCTAAAACCAAGAACATGGCGGCGTCGACAATGTGTTGAGACCCTTAAACATACGCATTTTATAGTATTTTTTAATGCACGACTATTCCTAGCCACCAGCTAAAATCAACAGTCGGAACCATCAGAAAGGCGCCTAGGCGACTAAGCTTATTAGTAAGTAGGAGACAAACAGATCACTGTTCATCGTCTTACTATAATACCTAGTAAATCTACCTCTATTATGTCCTCAACACACATACTAATCTTCTCACACGCTTATAAGCCTTTTGTGTCCTGTAAGTACGACGTCACATTACTCATAGGGCCGAACTAATGAGGTTACACGCCAATTTGCTTGAGCTAAAGCGATTGTGTGTGGTTTAGTCTCTGTAAGTGTGTAGTAATGATGTTAGTGCCGACTCCGCAGTAATGGGGTTAGACCTGAGGAAGTATGGCTAAGTAGGACTTATTTAGCCAAACTTCCACTGACAGACGTTCACTGCTGAACATAGGCCCCCGAAGTGTCGCCACAACAACCGGTCCTGTGCATCTCGCATCCATCGGCTACTCTCGACTCTTATCAGGGTATCGGTCCACCTTGTGTGAGGCCTCCCAACGCTACGTCTTCTGGTACGCGGTCGCCACTCCAAAACTTTTCGGCTGTATCGACCATGTTCTGTGAGCAATGTACTTTGTCGGTAACCTTAGTCCACTTGCGGATATCATCATTCCTGATTCGATCACGTAAGGAATCGGCCCTCTCCATTGCCCTTTGGGAGACTTTAGGCCCATTGTGAGCGACCACGTTTCGGTTCCATAAGTCATCACTGACAACACGCACTGGTGTATGTATATGAGAAGAGGTTAGTGTTTGCTGCGATGAAGTAAACTGGTCGTTGTGATGATGTTTGGGGAATGCCTATTAGTGAATGTCTTTAGTAGTAGTATAAAGTGATCCTCGACTACAGCGGCGACTCTATGAAACCATCTCCTAACACGTGAATTTTGTATTAAATACCCAGTCACAGGTGAGGCAATGCAATTAGCCGGCGGAATGAAAGAGATAAGTACATAAGGGTTTAGGTCACTGTTTACATATGAAATAAAATTTATTTATTTGCCAGAATAAAGGTACTTAGGTACAATAACATTTATATTAATTATATTCGACTTATCAGTCGTGCAAATTTTTCTAGTACATGCATTATTATCATGAAATTACAACAATACAATTCGTCATGCACATTTTAATCATAATATTAAATCATATTTGGCGTTTGTCAGTAACTAAAAAGTAAACGGAGGAAGGGAATGAAACCTTTAAGATTAAAACACGTTAAATATATTTGTAGCAGAGTAAAATTAGTTCAGCCAGGGCGTTGGCTATAAAAAACCCATTTGACCTTTCACCATTTTCAGCATTCAATGTTTTACAGGCTGACCATGTGATAAAGTTTCGAATTAATACTACTTATCTTACTGCTGAATTGCAAATACAATAATCCTAAACCAATCACATAAAAGGTGTAATACCCCAAGGCCTATTTCACCTCATATATATCCGATATTTTCAGAAAAACAAATTCTGTATTTTTAACAAAAAAAAAAGGTATTTTTACGTAACATTATTCAGCCTAGCTTCGAGCCTAGATGGTAACCGTTTAGTACCCCTCATAAGAAAGAATGGCTGCCAATATCTTATGTAAGATCAGAACCTATTTCTGTCATAATGTGGTTACAAAAAAATCGAATTATGGTAACCCGGGGAGTGTCTCATCTATCAGCCCAAGGCTAGTTCGCGAAGAAATTGAAAAAGATTAATATTACTGAACTTAAAGGATAAATATGAAAGCAGTTGAAGGAAAAACATCAAATATTATTGAAGGCGACATATTGAATTTTTATTTGATCGCAAAACTAGGAATGTTTTTTACTACGTAAAACGGATCAGCAAAGTGATTGAATGTTTCAATTTTGATGCGTGAGGATGGAATTGACAATTTTTTATGCAGTCAGAGAAAGTTACCTGGTCGGTCGGATATATTTTCAGGTAGACCAATTTATAAACTTGCTTTTGGATGTTTATCAGTAAATGTATCACACATTTACTGAAAAAATTCCAAAGCAAGTGATCATCATGATGATGATGATCTTTGGGTTAAGGTCGAATAAGATAAAATTAAAAAAATATTTCTAAGTTTTTTTGGATTTTGTCTAGGCTTCTGCTTCATGATACTTTAAAGCAGATTAACTACAACTAACACGTCTATTTACCCCATAAACTTTCGAAGCATGAAGATAACACAATAATAATAAAATCAAAGCAATAAACATTTATTGGATAAAGTGAGACAACTGATATTTATACGTGCTGGAGCATGTTTTACGATTGTGTACTAAAAGATATATTATATACGTGTGCACATTGACACCTGAAGGTTTTATGGGCCATGATAAACAATGTAGGGGTTATGGAGGCCTATATTTTATGAACCTTCAAGAGATTGCAGGTCCAAAGATACGTTCGTTAGAATTACGCATTTACTTCTTAGCTTTAAGTAGGATCGTTATAACTTAGAATATTTATCAGCCTGTAATGTTCGGAACGGAATGACGATATCCGCAAAAGAACCAAGATTACCGACATAGCCCGAAGGATCGCCAAACTGAAATGGCAGGGGGCAGGGCACATTGCTCGCAGAAGATGGTTGATGGAGCCGAAAAGTTCTAGACTGGCGACCGCGTACCGGAAGACGCAGTGTTCGAAGGCCTCTCACTAGGTGGACCGATGTCCTGGTGAGGGTCGCCGGTAGCCGATGAATGCGAGACGCACAGGACCGGTTGTTGTGGTGACCCTTGGGGGAGATCTATGTCCAGCAGTGGACTTCTTTCGGCTGATACGATGATGAATGTTCCGATTGCTTGAACACAGGCCTCCATTCTGTGTGAGGGAGTGTACACAAACCATCTCGCGGACCCTATGTGGATTGCTCGAGGCCGCAAGTCTTCGATTTGTTACCCGATTACTCCAGATGGAGTAGTCATGTGTTTCGAGAATTTGTATTTAATTCACACCGGTACCTACTGGGTTCCTAACAATCGTTATGAAGGGCAAGAAAGACCAAAGAAACGATGAATAGTGTGAAAATATAGCTAGAAAAGAGGTGATTATCTAGATATGAGGAAAAAAATAAATATCGGCATGGAGACAGAAGACATGCTGTCTACCCAAAATAATCTGAGATAAGGGTAGGAGATATTTTTACCGACTTCTAAGAAGCCTTAGATAATAGCGAACTCAAGTATATATTCAGCTCAGTCCTTACAACAAAAGAAAACATTAACAGGAAATCCGCATTTCCTTCTAATTTTTCCCTTACTTTTCCTGGCTGATAATATCCTGGTTTTCTATATGGAGGCCATAGAATTATTATATGTCTTCGTGTTATCTATATGTAAAAAAATGTTATCTGCAATTTTTTTCAAAGTTCTAGGCTCAATAGTCTCGGAGATGAAAATGGTAAACATTTTCATCTATTTCCTCAAATATCATGAGAATTAATGAACTTATGCCATATACAATCAAATCTTAACTAAACATTTTCAGGGCGAATATTTGTTTAAATATATATTAATAGGGTCATTTAATAGGGTTATTTAAATTCAATATGTATACAAAAGACCAAGCTGTGAGCCTTAACACAACCCGCTTTCTGTACGCCGACGACCTAGCTTTTACTAGCACAGTCACTGATTTTGAGGCGATTGAGGCCAACCTTTCTATCGCCCTTTCAGATCTTAGCCATTATTATACTCGTACTGATGATGCGCTGAAGCCGAATCCCTCAAAAACACAATCGTACGCCTTCTAACTTCGCAATAGACAGCGGGCCGTTCCTTAACATCCCACGGCAGGGATTGCCAATCATCCATAGTCTTTACCCAAAATTCCTCGACATCACTTTGGACAGGTACCTTAACTACAGGTAAAACTGCGAAAATATCAATAAAAAGTACACACGAAACAACCTGCTTCGCCGCCTCACGTCCTCTAGATGGGGGGCGTCTCCTCAAGTCCTGCGAATAACTGAAATGGCACTTTGTTTCTCTGCTGGTGCTGGTGGTTTCAGTATGGAGCCGCTCTACCCACATCAAATTAGTGGACACAGCTCTAAATGAGACGTGTCTGATAACCACTGTATGCCTTAAACCGACTCCAGTACGAATGCTGTTTCCATTTATCGACATTGCAGCCTCAGAAATTCGCAGGACTATAGTAAGCCGTAAAGAAAGGGCGAAATTAGAAAACCACTCACGCCACCCAATTCACAATTACAGCTTAGTGCCCTTAAGACTAAAAAGTCGAAAAAGTTTTCTTGGTTGCATGAGTCCATGTACCGGAAACACCAACTCGGAAAGATGCGAACTTTGGCGAGAGAAGCTCAACCCTCCTGATTACTTCATCGGGCCCTCGGATAACCCCCTACCTGGGAATGCTCCGCCGTGGCCGACCTGGAAAACTCTAAATAGACTCCGCACTCAGGTTGCTCGCTGTAAAGAAAACCTGCTCAGGTGGAGGTTCTTGGATGGCTCCGTGTTCAGTGTTTATGTGGCGTCGCTCCGCAGTGCATTGCCCACCATTTCTCTTGCGCCACAGGGTCACCTGTACATGTGAGGAGCATATGACTGCGTCAGCAAATGGTGTTGCCAGAGCTGAGTACTGGGCCAAACATAAATTTTCTATCACTCTATTTGCCTTCGTATTTTGACCTGTTTTGGCCACATAATGCGAAGGGGAGATAGCACCCATGAAAAGCTGGTAATTGTTGGCAATGCCGAAGGAAAGAGAGCACGAGGCCGGTCGCCAACACGATGGTCGGACCAAGTTAAAGAAGCTATGTCCTCAAGCAAATTCCAGCAGGTGGTGATGGCAACTTTGGACCGGAATCGATGGAGACAGATTTTCCGCTTAAAGGGGTCCAGTGACCTCGATCCTCAGTAATGAGGGACCGACTGAAGAAGGAGGATGTTTTCTTTTACACGGATTTTAGGACACATGCTCGCTGCGAATGTTACACTACGGCCCGTAACACGGAGTACCCAGCTTAAGAAAAAGAGTACACAAGTTTGCCTTGACCTTATTTTAACATATTTTCCTATAAAATATACCTACCTACCTACTATAAAATTACCCTTAAAGTTATTTGCCTCCTCTCACAGGGTTTACGAGCGAATCTGATAAAGCATATAAATGCGTTCGATTCCGCCTGACGTATTGAAATTGCGTTGAGCATTGCAGCACAAAATGGCCGATTCGAAGTAATAGGGTATTAAAGGGATTCACGCTTTTTCCTTGTGACGATGTGAAATTGGAGGGAAGTTATTTTTTTAATGTGTTCTTCTTAAGGTCGATAAGTCATCTTCATAATGACTTCGTTCTAAGTTTTTTATTTATTTAACAATTTATGTATTGTGTATGTGTTTCTAAGTGGCTCACCATTTTTATTTCAATGTTAGACTCGCGTGTGACCACTATCTCACTTGATTGAAGGTAAGCGATGACGCGGTCGGCGATAGAGCACGCTTATCTAGAATATTTTTGACTTCAAGACTACCAGGTTATAGCTTTATGAAATTGACATTAAATGCAAGACATGAACTAGAAAAGCCTGTCTATTCTGTAAGCATCTCTCCGTGAAAACTTAGGCAGAGTGAGCTTGAAGTGAGCTGTCATTCCACCTAGATTGAATCGATTGACAGCGCACTTCATATTCTTTTCTCTTAAGTTTGAGACATTTACGGAATCGCATACATTACATGAATTAGTGCATGACACTTTTTTTTTTAAGGATAGGATATCATCAAATGACTTCTTCCGCTCTGGGTGGAGCGGAAGGGCGTGTCAGACTCTTACTGACTAAAATCCATCCGTGTTCCTTCTAAAGCCCTTTGCGTTCCAGGGCCGCAGTGATTATTTCGAACAAATTCCGTTAAGTGCATGACACTTGCACACACGAACATTTAATAATGTTCTGGTTTCTTATCATTTCTAACACTGCAAGTCTTCTAACTGTTTAGTGGTTACTAGTTACTAGCTTGCATCATTCCACTGCTTGACACAACTATCAGCTCTCAAGAATTCCAGCTCTTTCGTTCTTAGGGCTAGTATTTTAAACTGATATTATATTGGAACCTTCAACTACAGCCTCGCATCATCATTAAGTTTCAAACCATTGAGTTTTTAAACATAACAATTGCCCTTTCTTTTGGATGGGGAATCATCAAATGAGTCCTCCCGCTCTGGGCGGAGTGGGAGGGACTGTCAGACCCTTACTGATTAAAACCGAACGTGTTCCTTGGAATGCAACTCTTTCGAACAATTCCTCAATCCTGGCAGTATACTGCGCTGTATTTGCCCTGAAAGTTCTATGAACTTCAAAATGAAGAGTCAAATACCAAAAGTTTTTATTCAGTGACAACTGAACTATTCTCAATAAAAGACTTCGATATTCTGTCACTAACGTAAGCTTCGTAGCGGTATTGCCTAGGGAGTGACTCGTGCATACTCCTACAAACTACCAACAATAAACTCTGACATGAGTCCCTCCCTCCCTCTGTGAGGACGCTTTATTGTTTCAGCAGACTTTTGTGATTGATAAAGGAGGGAATACTATGTCAGGGATGATAGTGCGGGAGTAGGTAGATTTTTTGTGATGTTGGTAAAGTGAAATTTTACTTGGACGTATAACGGAATATTGGCAAAAGTATTTTTATAAAATATTTTTGAACACTGAAGGGATTTATTAAAATTTAGGTAGTTAAGCACTCGTTAATCTGAAATTAATTAAAATTGGTTTTGTTAAGAATAAATCTCTTTAATTTTTAGGGTTACGATCTGAGCTATATTACTAAGCCTGCGCAGTTCGTCTGTCTTTCAGCGGGCTATGTTTCATGAACCGTAATTGGAAGCCAGTTAAAAACTCAGATATTGTATTTCTATTGCCGCTAAAAAAACAATAAATTCAAGGGCTGTCACACAATAAACGTGAACCAACGAGGAACCATTCGAGCGCTCTTCACGACGGAACCAGTAGCAATGCTCCCAGAAGAGCGAGACTTTGTTATTCTATTAACAATGGCGATAATCGAAATGCTAAACTAAAAGGAACTAGTTCTTGCCCGCGACTTCGTACGTGAATATCCCGTTTTTTTTCCGTTCGGAAATGTCAGTTTCAGCTTTCTACGACCAATACTTTCGGATGTGTGTTGTCTGTCACTCACTCACTCAGCGGTAACGGATGAATTTTATTTGAATTGATTGATCACGTGACGTTTAGACGGCGTTTTTGTCAACCCCATGGTTTTTTGACGTTTTGACAACCCGCTTTGAGATGCCATCGCTGACAAGATGTCACTTGTGCTCAATGACTCAGACAAAGGTAAAAATGAACCTTTGCCAAACAGTTAATAAGAACAATCATACCTTCCGATCTATAATGACATTTTGATTACCCTCTATGACATCAAAGTAAGTAAATAAATATTAATTTCCTACTTTCCCCTCATTTCCGTGTTTCTTATAAGTAAAGTCATAAATCTCTGCGCATATTGCTAATATTTAGTACAATGTTGTATATTAAATTATTATTAATAAAGGCTTATGTTTAACTGGTCACCTGATTTAGTAAAATATCACAGGCAGAAATAGTAAATGATCACCAAAATTAAAACCACAGTTTAATATGAAATTATAACCAAAGTTTTACATCTTGCTACCCTATCAAATAAGCCAAATATTTAGTATCCGGGTAACCTACTAAAAACAATCTCTTTTTTCTATTAATGCAAGTCGTTTCTGGCAGGAGGTCGCTATTTTAACCTAACCTAATCTACACATTTTGTTTAAAGAAGAAATTTGCTCGCAAAAATTTGGTCCCCAAATACAATTTGAACTACAGTCGTGAATAAAACAGCTAGAACTATTATTTTTTTAGGCTTAATTTTTTTGGTGTTAAGTATAATTATGTTTTTGGTAAAAGAGCTTAGGGTATCGAAGTATTTTCTGGTGGTCATAATATTTATTCCCATTAATAAACATTACATTTTTAGTTTGAACAGTCTACACAAGTTGGAAATGCAACAGTATTTTAAGAAATTAGGTATTTACAAATATTAACAATTTACATTTTTTTCAATTTAATATAAACATATTTTCTTTTAATTGACGAATAGCAGTGACATATTATGTACTTTTACAATACATCATTATTATTAATAACTGGTAAATTAATGTCATATATAAAGCTTCCGAATGTATCTTTTAGAATTTGGTTTGAAATAAAAATAATGCATATTGTTTTTTAACAAATAAACATGTTAAGAATTCAAATATACACACATACGTTAGGGCAACCAATCAGTAGGACCGAACGTTACTGTTCCATTTTGTGTACTGACCGCAAACAGTCATGCATGAATGAAATAATAAAAGGTAATATGAATTGTTTGTATATTGCACATTACCTATACCTACTTACTTTAATTTATAATTCGAGATTATGATAATCCATACCCGCTAACTCAAGTGTACACTTTAGAGTTTTGAATTTCATGTGACTATTCTATACTTTTTCATAAGTACTGTCAACAAAGCTATTTGGTATACAGGCAAAAATATTAATTTTTCCACTGCACTGTCAATATTTATTTCTAATGTGTGCATTATAAATTTTTAAGCTTATAACATACTTACGAGAGTGATGTACAATAATTGTCTACTTTGCCCACTATTTCAAAGTAGTTGGAAGTCAGATGCCTGCCAAATAGGTTTGTTGACTTTATCATTTGTCAAGCTTTTTCTGAACTTTATTGGGTCAGCCTTCAGACAAACCGGATTCAACAGAATGCTAGTATTTTACGCAGAACGACTGACCTCCACACTTTTCTGGCTTCTGAATACCCGTAACGACTGCCAAAAATATACAAATAACAGCCGGAGCCAACGGTTTAACGTGCTTTCCGAGGCACGGAGGAGTCTCCGTATGTTAAGATGGTCACACAACACAACACTTGGCAAGCGTTCAATTATTATGTAGCCACCTCTCAGACCTTGGTAAGGATCTTCATCAGCCGAATGACGTCCACTGCTAGATATGTGCCTTCCCCAAAGGCCAAAGACCCAAATGTTTGCCATAATCACCACGCTGGGCAGGCGGGTTGGAGATCAATTAATCAATCAACAATTTATTTGCAACGAATGTAGGTTACATTAGAATACCAGTCGCAGTGTACCTGTTGCAATAAATGCTGCCTATTCTCTGGTGAGTCCCTTAGTCGCCTCTTACGACACCTACGGGAAGTGATGGGATGGTGATTATTTTATGTCCGACACCATACAGAACGTGGGTAACGAGGGGTAAATTAGACCGGATAGGGTGCGGCGGTGTTTAGCCGCGCTGTCAGTCGAGGGAGGGGCCCGTTGTGTTTGAGCAGCGATTCGGATCCGCTTTGTCACTATTAGGAGTCATATTTGTGTGTCTTTTGAATCTTGAGTTGCTACATATAAAGAATATAACAACACCAGAATAGTAAAAGAAATAATAGTAAACAATTGCGCTGAGGGTGCCCATACTGAAACGTTTACGATCTCAGAATTTCTTGGGCATCAGACATTCAACAATGGTTTTTTAGTTGGCACCCCGCAGTGTCACGCAGACGAGTGTAAGTAATTCAAATACTTCATTACATGTTAATAATGTTTAGGTTTAATAGGGCTATCAACAAGGCAAAATTACCTCCGGGCTGGTAGGTAAAAACTCCAGATGAAAAACGCAATCATGCTTTGCCGAATGCCAAATCGAACCTGGGATCCTGGACCTGAACTAATAGTGAGTTAGGGATCACTGGACCTACAAAACCAACTAGGCAGTCCCCGTAACATAAGCAGTTTAAGACTGCGTTTCCACCAGAGATATGCGAGGATGCGTAGCGAGGGATGTGTTTGTTACGAACCAAAAGAATCGTTTGCGCTGAGCGAGGTTAGGTAATTCTCCATCCGAGTTCCTTCTAAAGCCCTTTGCGTTCCTGGGCCGCGGTGACTCTTTTGATCAAATTCCGCAACCCTGGCAGGCTCTGGCCCTAGCGGGATCCGTCTCTTATGCTGACATCTCTTTGAGCCGCGTTCGATGCGACAGTCTCTTTCGCGACCCGGGCCTATTGGTGATCGGACAGCGAGCCACTCAACTCTCGCCATCCGCAGGCCTACGGTGGCCGGGGATCGCCTTGCGACTCCCAACGACCGGGGCGTCTTCTTCTGTAGCAGCGGTTGGGGCGAAGGCCGTGTCTCTCACTCGCGAGGCCCGCCTCCTCCTTCGCTAGCATTACTGCTTCTGGTAGAAACGCAGCCTAATAATATATTTTATTACTTTTCAGTACCTTTCAATTCCTAGATAATAATTTGAAAAGGTAAAGTGTAAGGTTGGCCTTTTGTTGATGAAGCAGAATTTATAGCTGAGGTTTGTTGAGGTTGTTAAGTACTTACTGCCGAAAACTATATAGATTCAGTGCCAAATACGAAATAGGTAGAAATTCTATTGTATCCATTACTAAAGGATCTTAAAGTTAGGCATAACAATTGTTTTATTATAAAATGTTTTGGAAATACAAACTACAGAATTAGTTTCAAATTCATCCCAAATAATAAAAAATATATTTTTTGTTATAGTGGCAATAGCACGACACACTCTGAAAATTTCAACAGTCTACCTATTAAGATTTTTGAGATACAGCCTGCTGACAGACAAACGGACGGATGGACGGACGGACGGACGGACGGCCAGCGGAGGGTTAGTAATAGGGTAACGGAACCCCGGTTACCCTTTGGGTACGGAGCCTTAAAAATTGAATCTGCCTAGCCTTTTTACAACTATATTGGGGTCTGTAAGCTGACCCTCTCTAACCGGAAACAGCTGAGTACCAGTATTTAACATGCAGGGAGTGACTGGCTATCCGACCTTCACAAACCAGTAACTGGGTAACATGATACCGAATAGCCTTAAAAGGCTTCTGACTACAGTATTTTTTTTCTGTCAAAGATTATCAGATGACAGCCAGGACCTACGACTTCACGTGCTTTCCGAAGCATTTAAGAGTCTCGGTGTGTAACGGATTTTCACCCGTTCTCGAACCGACCTTGTCAAGCATAGTTTAACCATGAAGCGATCTCCAAAAACATTAAAAAAAATACTAAGTTTTGTTTTTTTAAGGATGGGAAATCATCAAATGACTTCTTCCGCTCTGGGTGGAGCGGAAGGGCGTGTCAGACTCTTACTGACTAAAACCCATCCGTGTTCCTTCTAAAGCCCTTTGCGTTCCAGGGCCGTGGTGACTCTTTCGAACAAATTCCGCAACTCGACACGTATGCTGCTGATTTTATTCAAATAATAATAAATCCCCAATTCAAACAAGTAGAATATTCATATTTCTCAGCAGTAATTTATCGCCAACACTTCAATGAAAGGAAATCCAGCCTAAATAAATAACCAAACTGTCATTCCTTGAAACAACAGACCTAAACACTTACTCTCAGCTGAAAATATACCCGAATTCCTACCACACCAAGGGTTTACCTACCTTTAGCGCAGGTAATAAGGTCGTAAATTAAGTGAACAGGTGATTTTCCCGAATGAGATAAGACGAGCTTACCTTCTTTTAATTTAATAAAAAACTTGAACAGTCTCTGGTTCTTATCGGGCGTCAGAAAAAAAAACTTTATTAATCAGTCCATTTTATTGCAATCCCCGAGGACATTTTGGGCCAGATACTTTGCTGAAATTATTATTATTTCTGCTTGTTGTGTTCATTTAGATTGAGTGGGAATTTAGACGTTATGTGATAGTGAAAAGGTTAGTTTTTGAATGTCTGTGTGTTAGTCAATGGAAGATCTGTGGCAAAAAGTATTAGTTTGGATTTGGTCTTGCTTAATTGAGGTTTATAAAATTTGTAGTAAATAGAAGAAGAAGAAACTAACTAAATTAACTAGAAATATTTTTCTAGTGTTTATTTTTAGATGAAATGGTAGTTTTATTATGGGAATAAATATTATGACCACCAGAAAATACTTCGATACCCTAAGCTCTTTTACCAAAAATATATACTTAACACCAAAAAAATTAAGCCTCAAAAAATAATAGTTCTAGCTGTTTTATTCACGACTGTAGTTCAAATTGTATTTGGGAACCAAATATAGTAAATGATCACCAAATTTTCTTTAAACAAAATGTGTAGGTTAGGTTAGGTTAAAACTGTGACCCCCTACACACGAGCCGAGCGAGCGTAGCGAGCGGTGCCGCGGCAGCGGCCGGCGAGTGCCAGAAACGACTTGCATTATTAGAAAAAAGAGATTTTTTTTAGTAGGTTACCCGGATACTAAATATTTGGCTTATTTGATAGGGTAGCAAGATGTACAAACTTTGGTTATACTTTTAAATTAAAATGCGGTTTTATATTCTGGTGATCATTTACTATTTTTGCCTGTGATATTTTACTAAATCAGGTGATCAGTTAAACATAAGCCTTTTATTATTGGCAGCCTTGTTCCACCCATTGATGAGTCTTGGGCTTTCTACCTACAGGCCAAACTTTTCTGATCTGCACGAGTCTTGACATAATAGCACAAAGCAACATACAACAGAGAAAAGATACTAAACCTTGAAACCCAAGCCTGGTTTATGCAAACTGATGATCTTATTAACCAACTTGAATAATGTAAAGCCGATACTAATCTCTTTAATTAATGTAAGCTTTTGACGACCCCTGACGGGATAAGGCGTGAAGATCGCAGGGGTCACAAATACCCCCGGGCGAATCACAATGAAACACTACGGAGAAGGTTTTGTGAGAGCATTGTCAAACATTCTATCTACCCAGAGGTATTCGCGATTAGATTATTCCCTCGGCTTCTCTGCCGTGGTTCCAGATCACACGAGCCGTTCATTTTTCCGGGATAAAAACAGCCTTCAGCAATAGTTGTAGCTTTTATAAGTAAAACATGTTCGAATGAGTAGGCAGCTATAAACAAGCAATTAATTTTGAATCTTTATACGTTCAATAATATTTTATTAAAAGTGGCACCAGCAACGGAAAGTTGAAAGGGAACCGCTTATCTAGGTATGGTCATGTGAAGAGGAGGGATGAAATGCACGTAACTAAAAGAGTTATGAATATTAATGTGGATGGATGGACAGGGAGAAGGAGCCAAAGAAAAAATGGATGGATTGTGTTAGGAGTGATATGAAAGAAAAGGAAGTTAGTGATAGCGTGACGGTTGACAGGACAGAATGGAAGAAAAAAAGTGTTGCGCCGACCTCAAGTAACATAGGATAAGGGCAGGAAGATGATGATACGTTTAATAATATTCTTTGTGGGGCAATACGGTATGAGGACATTAAAGACAGTGGGTCTAATAAAGATACAAGCTGAACACGATTGGCTAAGGGACTCACCAGAGAATGGGCAGCAGCATTCTCTGTGCATTGCAACAGCTTCACTGCGATCGCCAACCCGCTTGTCAAGCGTGGTCATTATGGCAACCACCCTCCCCTTTGGGGGAGGCCCATACCTACCAGTGGACATCTTTAGGCTGATATGATGATGATGATGAACACGATTGAGACCGACAGGAACTTTTGTAAGGGGCCCTCACCCGTGGAGAAGGATATTGTGCTTGTAAACGATCAGATATATTATAGTTACATTTATTTTTCTATATTTTGAGGGCTTTATCGCTAAGCTATAACGTCGCCCTGTAACATCAACATAATCACTTACTAACTACAGTTCACATTTTCTATTTTAAAACAAAAAATGCCAGTTTGTACAGGATTCTGGCTTGAACCGATAAAGGACAAGCCAGGATGACATTGCACTCTCCTACATCGGAATTATATGTGGATCCGAGTAAAGTAAATCTTAAAGCTCCATTCCGGATACACTCCACAAAACGTGTTGCACATCTTCGACTACTCCTCATTTCTCACAGTTGGGTGACGTAACCTTTTTCATCAGAAAACTAAACCTCTTCGACTTTACACATTTTGGTCAATCCAATAATTAAATTCCTAAATCTATCTCCCTTCGTTCAATCCATCCAAAGGTTGTCTGGAAGAGATTGCCTTGTGCGATAAGACCGCCCATTGTGCACTTATTTTATGTATGATTGTCCTGTTCTTATTATGAGGTGTACAATAAAGTATATAATAAATAAATAAATTATTTACCATTTCGAAACAAGTTTATTCAGTTTTTTTTTTCTTTTTTTTTCAGTAAGTATGACAGAGTTATGATTGGATACGGTCTATTCTCCTTCAAAGGAAAAACCTAACTTAGAATGCATTGGGAATATATTAAGGTCCATAATATTATGTTATAAAGGAGCGACGTTTTCATTTTGAAATAACTTATCATGTAGGTCATCTTCAATTTGATTAAAATTTTCCACATGAAAAGAGTCGCGACAGGTCTCATATAATAATATAAGCTTGCTTACGTTAATATGATCAATATTATCATCTTCAATTTTATTAAAACCTTATACGCTTGCGAAGCCCCGATGTACTGCAAATCTAAGTGAAAGCTTCAAAATGTCTGGGGACGTTTACGGGCAGTCACGGCCATAAATATCTTACATGTTTGTAAATTAAAAAGTATACAAGGTATAGACAATGGTACGACAATAAATCAGACCACTGGCAATACTAGTTCATATAAATATGTTGTCCTTTATTACAAACTAGCTGTTGCCCGCGACTTCGTAAGCGCATATCCCTTTTTTCCCGTTCCCGTAGGAATTTTCCGTATAGCCAGTAGTATTTCTTATACAAAAAATGATTTTCAAAATTGGTTCAGTAGTTCCAGAGATTACCCCCTTCATACAAACTTACAAACTTTGCCTCTTTATAATATTAGTATAGATCTGATAGAATATTTCGTCAGAATAGTAGTCACAACCCTTGACTAGTTTGAGTTTTTTTGACGTTTTATGCAATTGGAAAGTTTATTGTTAATTTCGATGACAGGATTTATGATAGTTTCAAAATATTCCTATGAAAAAATAAAGCCAGTGTTTTTATTTATTGTCGCGCCGATGTCTTCACCTTGTATTTCAATTCGATAATCAAGAATGGTGATGATGGTGTAAAAAAAGTATTAAATGTATCCAAAATTTGTATGCCTATTAGGTTAAACATAGCGATCCTGACATTAGAATAAGATCTTAATATATTGTAGTTATGTTTTACAAACAAATAATTTGAATTTAAAAATGTAAAATTAAAGTATCCAATGGTCATTTTATCTTATTATATAATAACGGAAATACTGTAATAGTCTTCAGCAGTGGACGGCAATTGGCTGATATGATGAAATCTTCAAGGTAAAGCCGAATGTGACAGTTACCTCTCTCAGTTCGTAAAACCTTGGTAAGATGATTGAACCGTCACTTTTAAAATTGAAAACTAGCTGCCAGCCGCAACTCCGGCTACGACTTATATCGTATATCGCTTTTTCCCCGTTCCCGTAAGAATTTCGGGAAATCCTATCTTAGTGCTCCCCTACACTCCCCAAGGAACCTACATGCCAAATATCAGCTTTCTACGAACAATAGTTTCGGTGGTGCGTTGTGTTTCAGTCACTCAGTCAGTAACGGAAGAATTTTATAAATATAAATATTGATTGATGTGTTACTCTGATGCTGTAATACCTGAAAGCTTCATACAAATCCGTTCTGTAGTTTTCTCATAAACTTTCACATTTATATTAAACTAGCTTTTGCACGCGAGTTCGTACGCGCATATCCAATTTTCCCGGTTCCCGTAGACATTTTGGGACGAATTATACACCTAAACCTTCCTCATGAAGAACAACATCCGTTGAAGAAAACCGCATGAAAATCCGTTCAGAAGTTTACAGACAGACAGACAGACGCGGCGAAGGACTTTGTTTTATAATATGGATGGATTGTAGGATCATATATTTTTTCCATGCTTTATTTTAGTGACGCTTAAGGCTTTGTGGGTTGTAAAGTATTATAAATAAGTCCTACAACAAAAGCCTGATCTATTTTTAGCCACGCTAAGCCTTAGTGTGGGTTCAACATATAATAATCTATTCAGAAAAGTTTGATCGCAATGTCGGTTTTTATCTGGCTCCCCTTAATAGTGTCAGTGCCAATAATGCTCAAAGAAAAACTTATTTATTTATTTGAACTTTATGTACAACAGTGGTACATGGGAGGACTTAATGCAACAAGGCTTTCTGTGCCAGTCAATCCTTGGGTTAAAAAGACTAATACGTGAAAAATCTTATTCTAAAAATAGCGACGAAATGTATCTTTGTGGGTTTACTGTTTAAAAGGTGAATTAGAAAAACTTTATTTTGTCTTTTATTCAATTTCAAGACAATCTTGTAAGGCCAGTGTTTGGGCCTCCAGACGGCGAGCGTTGGGTGGCTC
Source organism: Mamestra configurata (assembly GCA_002192655.3). NCBI lineage: Eukaryota > Metazoa > Arthropoda > Insecta > Lepidoptera > Noctuidae > Mamestra > Mamestra configurata. Next base: position 20,075 of record NDFZ01004804.1, read on the forward strand.
GCTGTCCGATCACCACCAGGCCCGGGTCGATGGCGCGTTGTGTTTCACGTGCGCCTCAAAGAGATGTCAGCATAGAAGACGGGGCCCGCTAGGCCAGGGCCTGCCAGGGTACAGGAATTTGTTTGAAAGAGTCACCGCGGCCCTGGAACGCAAAGGGCTTTAGAAGGAACATGGATGGGTTTTGGTCAGTAAGAGCCTGACACGCCCTTCCGCTCCACCCAGGGCGGAAGAAGACATTTTAATGATTTCCCATCATTCAAAAAAAAAAACCCCAATATTTGGTTTGAATCCTGGATCAGGAAAAGCGTTTTATGTTTTTTTTTTTATCTGCAATTTCGCACTTGCAGCTAGGAGTTGATTTGAGTCCAGTCGATGGCAATAGGCTCATCAGGCTCTGCCCTCTATGACTTGGGACTCCATCTTAGGTGACTGGCGAATCAGTGGGAGTTCTATAAGTACACCTCCACCTAATTCTCCGAGAAAAACAGGCGTGATGATACGCGCTTTATATTTTTGTCCCCTTTGATAATAATGACACCACAGTCACCTGTAATTACCCATAATGTGCCCCCATGGCAAGATCAGCACCCTAGCTGAACCCGTAATGGTAGCTAAATGGGCTCAGCAATACGAATGAGGATAAGCAACTGTCCCCAAAACCGATGGCGAGGCAGCATAATATATCTTGTTAAATGAGAAGAAGGATTTATGTAGGTATCCTGCAAACGGTGGGGTATTGGAAAGGAAATGTCTTAGGTCTTGTAATACGTTTGTGTTTTACCGTCTACGTTGTAGTTTGTTTTGTTATTTTGTAGTCAAAGTCAAAGTCAAAGTCAAATTAAAAACATTTATTTTATTAAACGGCACTTTTGAACGTCATCACTTACAGTTCAGTAAAATTAAATTAACAAAGTGACTCTACTGTCCATTCGGAAAGGTAGATTCTTATGGAAAAGAAAGAAACTCCATTTTAGAAAGAGGTGTTATGTTAACCTACTTAGGCTCTTGTGTATGGAGGAGATTGTTGCTAAATCATAAAAGCCGCACGGGTCTTCAAGGCTTCGCAACGCTTTCCGAGGTAAAACTGTGAATTGGTCACCATCCAATTCGTTGCCTCACACTAGGAATTTCTCCAGCCGGTCGATAATGTAAAAATGTCGAAGTTAAGGCTTGGGTGAAGTGATCACGAGGTGAGCTGTCAATCCATACAATCAAGATGTCACGTGATCACGGACTGAGCTGTCATTCCATGTTGATTATATGGATTGACAGCTCACCTCGTGATCACTTCACCCAAGTCTTCACTACGATATGTTTATAGAATCAACCGGCTGTATCGTGGGTGCATTTACAAACATACCAAGTCACACACACAAACAGCCAGACCTGGAAACAACTACCTGTAGGCCATACAAATGTTTGTTCCTTGAGGGAATCGAACCCGCGACACGCATCGCAGTAGTAAATCGTTCAACCACTGCTGCCGTCTACAGGGTCATACCGAGACTTCTCCATGCCTGGAGAGGCACGCTGTGCCGTTAGTCTCGGATGTCATTTGTCATGATCATTAATAGTCGTTACGAGTCAAAAATTTGACGACCAGTTTTGGTAAGAGGTGTCGTGTAACTTAACTGGATGGTGGCAGTCAATGTAAAAAACTGCTGTGTTGATTTAAAAAAAATATCATTAAAGATATAGGTAGAGATGTTCACTTCATCAAAGTAGATGAAGTGTACATGAAGTGAGCTGTAAATTTATCCAATCAAGGTGGAACGACAGTCCACTTCAAGTTCACTTCACCCAAGCTTTCAAAGTGAGAAATTTAGAGAATATACCAACATCGTTCTGCATTTCATTTGCCTGGAGATCAACCCAAAGTATGACTGAAGCTGTAAAAAGTTTAGGCAGAATTATTGATCTTGAAAAATCATGATAAAATGCGAAAACGCGCTGACCTCAATATCATGTGTTTAAAACAGGTGAAATGGGTTGACCTCTTGTGACCTTTACACCGATCGCTCGACCAGATAGAGCCATTAACTTCTAATTGAATTTTCGACACCGGAATAGCTTTTGAATTTTATTGTGGGATCAAAACTTGTCTCTAAAAATAAATATAAAACTTACGTCTGAAACTAAATATATATAGGTCTGTGGTGAATATAACATCTATTTTCTTACTGAAAATGGGCATAAAATAATCACGCTAGAGGCAAGTGGCACTCTAGTCGAGCTCCAAACTAGCTCTTATACGATGTTTAACTTCATAAACCAATAATGAAGAAGCTAATTCCAAGCAGACGTGTAATCTTGACACAGACTTCACAAGGGTACAAATAAGATGGTTGATTAGTGCTTATTTAAACTGTCACACATCCATTTATTTTTATTGACATCTTTAAAAACAATAACGTCTGGCTAAGGCAGACGACGAGCGAGGAGGCCTGGGAAGCTGTCACCTCCTTCTGCGAAGCAGTAATGCTAGCAAAGGAGGAGCCAGGTCGCGCGAGGGAAATATAAGACCTTCGCTTTTGACTGCTATGTGAATGCAAACGCTCCTTGAGGGACTTGATAAACAAAGCGTTCAGCCGGTCGATTGTAAGCTGTCAATCCATATAATCAAGATGTCACGTGATCACGAAGTGAGCTGTCATTCCATCTTGATTATATGCATTGACAGCTCTCCTCGTGATCACTTCACCCAAGCTTTCACTTCGACATATTTACAGAATCGACCAGTAGGGCGCGCTGCGGGCGCACGGCCAGGGCGCTGTGACGCAAATGTATGACGTCTGTCCGCGTGACGCTAAGTATATTTCATTCCTTTGTCGCCATACATTCTATCTTGTCAGCGCCCTGTCCGCGTGCCCTTTCCACTTTTGTATATCAAGTTTTTTTTTTTTTTTTTTAATTTTAATATGGGTTTGCTCTTGACTCTAGTCTAGGTCATAGATGACAGAGACAAAGTCGACGATGGAGCGAGCTTACCCAGAAGAAGCCTGTTCACTCTAATTTTGAAGAGATTAGGGTCGTATGCGTTCGGAAACACAGACGCAGGCAGAGAGTTCCACTCCTTTGCTGTGCGCATTATAAAAGACGTTTGGAAACGTTTAGTGCGAATTGGTGGAATAGTAACAAGGTAGGGATGGTAACTTGCAGTGCGTCTAGATGTCCGATGGTAGAAGGGGGCCGGTGGGATGAGATCGTGGAGTTCCTGGACACTCTCCCCGAAGTACAATCTGTAGAAGACCGACAAGCAGGCAACCTTGCGGCGATGCGCCAAGCTGTGTCCCTAAAAATACGAGAACTGCTCCGCAAATATCTAACCTTCATCTCAATCACGACACTATCAGTTTAACGACCTCCAGAATCTCATAAACAAAGAATCCAGGATTCCTATCATGCTCTCTCCACCAATCACATTCTTCCTTAGGCACTAAACATTTGCAAAAGGGTTTTATGTCACATTAGCATATTCTCTACCTTCAGGGAAGCTGGAAATTGTTTTTTTATTTGTCAGTAAAGGGATTTGTCTTTTTCTGCGATTTATAAACGGTTTCCTCTTATTGCAGTGATTTGAGAGGTTTTTAATCTGTACTATTTTATATGTGACTAGCATTTTTCCGCTAATTTGTTCGCGCATTTCCCGTATTTTCCCGTTGCCGTAGAAATTTCCCGTTCCCGTATAGTCTTCCTCATGAATGTGGCTATTATATACAAAGAGAATTTTCCGAATCCGACTAGTAGTTCCAGAGATTAGCGCGTTCAAACAAATGAACTCTTCAACTTTATTATATTAGTAGATATAGATATAGAAACCTACAACACACTTTTATTTTGTTAAGAAAACAACGTCTGTCTGCTATCTAATAATGGAAAGGAATTCCTTTTTATTAGGGTTCTGTACCCAAAGGCTAAAACGGGACCCTATTACTAAGACTTCGCTGTCCGTCTGTCACCAGGCTGTATCTCATGAACCGTGATAGATATACAGTTGAAATTTTCACAGATAATGTATTTCTGTTGCCGCTATAATAAAACCCCCTTGAATAAAATATATTTAAGGGGGCTCTCATACAACAAACATGATTTTTTTGCCGTTTTTATAGATAATGGTACGGAACCCTTCGTGCGCAAGTCCAACTCGCACTTGGCCGGTTTTTTATAAGACTTTTGCATCTACATACAGTCAATCATTAAAGGTAAGGCTGCCAAAGCTTAAACTGAAATTTCTTTGCATTTTTCATTTTAAGAATATTTGCACATGTTCAAATGGTAAACATGTGAACATTGCCATACAACGTGGCAATGCCGCCAGTCTTTTGGGTACACTCCCAGTCGACAGCGATGCGGATGAATTTTTTGACGCCATATTTTAGGGTTAATTTAGTTAGGAGTTTTTATTTTTATTTCTAGTGTATGTAGTTAAATATTTATGGAATAAAAATATTATTTGACAGTTGATTTGTAATCTTGAATACATGCTTAATGATAAACATAGGTTATATATAACTAACTGTAATATACATTTTCAGAAAATCGTGAGCAAAAACCAAGAATCTCATACATAAACGCGAATAAAATTGTTTCAGTTACAACACGTGTTTCCACTCAACTCAACGAGACGAATCAAAAAGACATCAATCAAAGAAGCCTACTTATCTGCTGACCACAAAGCATCAGAAAGACGAAAACACTACTAAACTGTGCCACTATACGCCACTGCAAGGTCAAGGTCATTAGCCAAGGGGCTCGTTTAGCATGCGACCTTGAAACTACTGGATGAAGTGTGACTTAGAAGTTGTGAAGTGTGTGTAGAGTACCAACTCTATAAAATATAAATATATAGGTATAAAACTGGAAATAGAATATCGGTTCGTCATGAGGTTTTGTATTGATTTAGTTGATAATTGAATATTCAAGGATTTTTGGTTTATTTTTATTTACAATAGTTTTTAGGTACAACTATCTGTTTTTGTTATTAATTTTTGTTTAGCCTACACTGCCCCACTGCTGGGCAAAGGCCTTCTCTAAGTCCTTCCAAGTATTCTCTTCCTGCGCCACCTCGCGCCAGCCCTTATAATGCGCGTCCAGTTCGTCTTCGGGCACCCATTGTGTAGAGACATTTGCCCAACGGTCACAGTGCATGCGACTCACGTGACCTGCCCAATACCATTTGAGTAATAAATGGCTTAAAAAATTAAATTTGTTTTAATTGCATGTTGAGAAGTGGTACATATGCGTACTATATAATAAGGCATTAACTACCGGAAACTCGAATACTCAAGTTAATTTTACATAAACTCAGGGTACAATGAACTCAGAGTGCGCAGGGAATTTACACTCGCGGTGTATGTGCTAAAGCTACTGCGTGGAGTTGCACATAACCCGGGAGTGCTGCGACACCTGAAGCTGTGCGTGCCGGAGCGGTACGTGTGGAGGCGGCGGCGACCGCCACTGCTGGCCGTGCCTGTTGCCAAAACCAACCTGCTGTCGAAAACACCCCTCACCCGCACATTACGTGTACTAAATGAAGTGCATGAGAGGATAGACATATTTTCGTGCAACTTGAGTGAATTCGCAAGAGTTTTTTTGAATTTTGTTTCTTATATTTAATTTTTACTTTTTTTGTGTTTTTGTTTTCGTTTGTTTGTTTGTGTTTTACAAGTTATTTTTAAAGTTTAGTGTTTTAATTATAGGTACTTAAGTCGTAACTTATTTTCAAATTATCTTATGTGTGTTTGCAAACCACTATTGAATTGGGTCTGCCTATAAAGATAGTGTGTATAATAAATAAATAAAAGACTTTAAATAAAATGTTAGAGCCCTGCTGATGGGATAGTATGATTTTTATGAAACTGTGTTCAGAATAAATAGTTTTTATAATCCTCTGAACTAAACTCTGCCAAAAGGGATTACGTACAAAATAACTTAAACCTATTAAAATAATCACAATCAAATCTAAAACCATTACACACTACAACAGCTTCTAATTTGCCAACTTTTAATTAATCCACTGAATCGAACCTGCAACTACCCGCCATAGGCCCGTCACCGACAGCCCAACAAAAACTAAGTTTTCGTCAAGTAATCCCATTTAATTGAGTGGGCCCCTAAAAGGAGGCAAAATCGACTCGAACAAATTGCCCGCGACCCTCCACCCATTTGTAGGAAATTCTTTCGACATAAAAAACGTACCATAATAAATTATTGAAGAAAATAAACGATTGCTGTAATTTTTCATGATAAAGGAAATATGAGAAATCACTTTTCTTTGAAACAGTTAAGAGTTTGGAATGAGGTTAACTTTGGGGTGCGCTTTGTTATAATCCGGTGTAGCAAAGTTTTGGACGGAACCCTATTTATGATGTCATAGAATATTGGATCAATTTTTGTTTGGCACAACTTACACAAAAGATATTAAAACTCGTTGAATGTACATGTGTGTGCGTGAGCTATTGATTAGTAACACAATAGTCGACCAATCAGCACAGCCTTCTCTCAACTGTGTTAAAGAATAACAGCCGCACACGGGTCGATCTTCAAGGTTTTGTAACGCATACCAAGTTTGGTCTGTGGACCATCTTAACATACCGAGATTTCTCTGTGCCTCGGAAGGTCCCGGCCGTCCTTTGAAGATCTTTGGCAGTCTTTACGGATTGTCAAAAGCCAGTAAAACTGACTCCAGTCTTGCCAAGAAGTACCGTGATACCCAGTTAATGGGTTGTGGAGGTCAACGCCGCATCAACGTAAAATACTGGTATTCAGCTGAATCCGATTTGACTGGGAGCCGACCCCAATATAGTTGGGAAAAGGCTAGGCAGATGATGTTGAAATCGCTTTCAAGTCTTATCGGATGCAGCTAAATGACACTATTTTACAAGGAGCGTCCGCCTATCAGACTTCCACAACCCAACAACTGGGCAACCCCTTGGCAAGACTGGTATTTTTTTTTTTTTTTGCTGTTGATTACACTCGTTTGACCTCTATCTCACCTGTTGGTAAGCGATGATGAGGTCGAAGATGGAGCACGATTATCCAGAAGTAACCTATTCATTCTTGACTTAAAGACTCCTAGGTTTTAGCTATCAGGAAACACAGACTCTTGGCGTACAGCCGAGAACAAACGCTTAATGTGCTATCCAATTCGAATTTCGGTATGTTTGACCAACGTCGGCAAGCAGTGCTCAACTTTATAGACCGACTCGTGTGGCTGTTTCAAACCACAAAAGCCACAAAAGTCAAAGGTTTTTGCTAATGAGTAAAGTAACAAAGCCAACACAGACCCTAATAGATTCCTCCGTTGAAGCAGACCCAAAAATAAACTCACAAAGTTATTTCAAAGATCATTATTAACCATGCCTTGGGCTATTCTTTACAGGTCGCTTTACCAGTCCCAAAGGTCAAAACGAATATAAAGATCCCGGAATAGAAACTCATAAATACAACTCCCATACATGACTCCCTTGCGGATCACATTTTTCAGCCATACTGACAAGAATTCCAAACACACTGATTTCAGAGATCCTTCATTATTTACAAACCTCACGAGACAAGTTTCTCCGTGAGAACATTTCATGAAACAAATCGTACGTGAGACAGGAATCTAAGTACGAATTTATGAAAGACTCGCAAGAGGATTTTTGGGACTATAACTTGGTTCTGATGTGTCGCGCTCATAACTTTTTTAACTTTCATGCTATACATTATGTATGTCCGTCGTCTGGCTCCGAACTACGAAAAGTTAGTTTTATTTGGCCAGTGTATTTGAGACGACTAGAGAGCCTACATAAAATATAGAAGTTTTCATTTTCGTTGCTCGATAGTGTTGTCACATTTTTTAATCATATCATATTAATTTTCTATACTATTTTATTACTAGCTATCGCCCGCGGCTCCGCCTGAGTGAATGTCAAAAATTATCCAAAGGGAACATAATAAGTATCCTATGTGTTTTTGCAGACTATAATCTACCTCTGTGACAAATTAAGTAACAAACATCCATCCATCCAAACATTCAAACTTTCGCATTTATAATATTAGTAAAGATTCATCAAGATTAAAACATTTGAATTAATGCCGTTTCATGAAACTTACTAAATAACAATAATTAAAAATAATAAAATTAAAACTTTATATCCACATTAACATTTTTTACAAGAATATGTAGAACAAGGAAAAAATATATTTATTAAAAATTGCAGACAACGAATAAAAACAGACTTGTATTGAATGTTACTACAGTATGGTTACTTCGCGTATTTTATCTGAAGTAAATGCGTCCCATTTTTTCCATCTCATACTGCGGTACCAATGTAAAAAAGAGTTCAAAGACTTTGCTCTTAAAGACTTTCAAAGCGTTTCCGGCTTCGTGATCCCAACAAAGCACTATAAATACTTACGCAAGATTCTTAAAACTGTCACGTGACTGGGCCAGCGTCCGGTTTTAGCACGTGCCGTCACATTAGGACACGCCTAATAGCCGTGTCCGTTTGGGGCCCGATCGAGTCCCGATCGTTTGTCATTTTTAGTGGGATACCCTAGCTAGCAATGCTGCAATGGTGGCAAGCAATTTAGTGGTCACGCTTCCTGATTAGGGATGGGGAAAATCAAATGGTACGGCTCTCAATCATTGGCAGGACCCTCTTTCACGTCAATCTATAGGCCCTCGTTCCTAATTAGTTTGTTCAGAACGTTGATTTACGTGAAATAAATGTGTAGCACCTTGAGAAACAGAAAATCGATTATGTATTGGTTGAAAACAAAGTGGAATTCGACCCAAAACTCACAAAAGATGATATCTAGACAATGTGCCTTTCTAAGCGATAGTGATTGTCGAAATGCCAAAATAGAAGAGATTGATGACGTACAATTTTTTCAGCAGTACGTCTGATATTCCGGTAGTAGAAAGGCGATGGTGGGATCAGGTCGTGGAGTTCCTGCGCACACTCTCCAAAGTACAGTCAGTAGAAGACCGACAGGCAGGCAACACTACTCCGATGAGCCAGGCTGTGAAACTTAACCACCAACTTCTCGTCGCCTATAGGCCTTTTTGATCTGCGTTCCACCAAGTCCAATGCAGCAAGCTGGTATTTTGCTGAGCCATCCTATAAGTGGCTGCAATACTCCATACAGGACCGGACTTGTGCTTTATACAGACTCAGAAGCTGTCCAGATGTGAAGCATCGCCTAACCCTATTTTGGATGCTCAGCTGCTTGGCTGCAGTCTGTGACTTGATGGTTTAGCCTACATTTCAACAGCGTTGGTCAATCCCATACACCTTTTACGTTTTGACAATCGCCTTTGCCACGCCATCGCTGACAGAATGGCAGTTTTGTAGAGCCTCTGGTATTGTTATGCTTCGACGACTTTTTCAACAGTCAAGCCATGAAATTTTAGACTTGAAATGTAACAAGTAGTTTTTGTACTTTTGAATTGTAATTAATTACTTTTGGCATATAAAATACACGATTTCTATAGTTCTTTTCATCTATTGAATGTGAATGTAATCGATAGAGCGTGATAACTTACATAACCATTAGCTTTTCCCCGCTCTTTCTATTTAAAAAGACCGTGTATTTTTTCGGGTTAAAATTTTAGCCTATAGCACTCAGCGGTTGTGTAGCTTTCTACTATTGAATCAATATTCGTAATCGGATCAGTACGCCCAGAGAATGCTTTTAAAAACCTAATTATTCATAGAATCATTTTATCTCTTCATAATAACCAAGTTGAAAAATACTCGCCTAAAAACCAAACCAAAAAGAGTTAATATCCTTCAAAGAAGACTTAAAGCCTCATTTTACCGCCATCGCCAATAACTTTGCAACATTCTCGTCCGATTCCAATACTTTTATTGCTCGCAGAAATTCTATTCCAATCGTTTTGCCGGTTATACACTTCGAATAACTTGGAATAACTTTACCCTTACGCGAGGTAAAGTTTTGTAAGATTTTATGAAAGAAAGTTGAAGAGTTTTCAATAACATGAACTTGTACTGGCTACTGGGGAATACATGAAGATCTGTTGCTTTTCAAACTTGAAAGACTTTCGACCGCAAAACATCGCGAGAATTATGTAGGTATATCGAACTTTAACCTCATCCGTGATAGTGTGGGGAAAGCTTCTTATAGTTGCATTCAAAGACTTTGGTTGTTAGTGATTGATTAAAATAATCAAGTGATGATGAACATTTTTACTATGTAGAACTCATTTTAAGAATGGTGTTTGAACGGGGCTCTATATAATATAGAGCCTATAACCATCACAAAGCTAAAATACTGATAATCAGATTCTTTATTCTGATTCTGAATTTAGAATCTCTTAAACAGTATTTTAACTAAGTAATGTTTAAAAAGTTTTGATGAATAAGAGAGTTCCTTTCCTATAGTGCGTGTTGGTCATTATAACCTTCTTAGCGCTTTTTAATATATTTATGATCTAAATTCATTTCAATTAATTTGACAGGAAAGTTTTGAGTGCATATCATGTCAAATACAAAGGCAACTTAGGCGCGTTACAGCGGAGGGCGAGGCAAGACCCAGCCTCGCGCAGGGAACTGACCTGTATTTAAAGGACTAGGAAGTTCCTCTACCATACCCAAAAACAGTCGAAAAATTAATTTTGTGTTTTCAATCAAACGTAAAAAACTATACTGATCACAAAAACACACACAACAACATACTAGACTACAATAGACATTAAATAATCCTCTTAACTTCACTCCAAATACTGAAAGAAATAAAATCTGTATAAAGAACGGCGTCCGAAATCGTTTATAACTGAAGACATCCATTCAAAGTGATCGCGATGTATTGAGCACAATAATGTATCGAGTGCCATTCTTATCTGCCACTCTTACAATACTGACGCTGAGCGAATATTTTCAAAGTCTTTGATATAGAGGGGAATTAGAATATGAAAAATGTTTTGCCATCAATTTGATGTATGAATAGAGTTTAAAGTGGGTATGAAAACTACATTTTCTTGTATTTTGTAGTTTATTTAGTAGAAGTTGGCGTCAATTTTATTATTTGACTTGCATTTGCTTACGGCTTCGCTCGCATTAAAGTAACCTACCGTCTTCGTCATCAGCCGAAAGACGTTCACTGCTGGATATAGGCCTCCCTCAAGCCGGCCGATGGGTTGGCGATCGATGGCAATGTAGCGGTTACAATTTACAGATAATGCTGCTGCCCATTCTCTGGTGAGTCCCTTAGTCGCCTCTTACGACACCCACGGGAAGTGATGGGATGGTGCTATTCTTTTACGTCCGACACCATACAGCCCCGTACTAAAATTCATCACAAGTACTTCGGTGATTTAGGTGTGAAAGTGTTCCAAACAAACAAACACACTCACTTTCACATTTATAATATTAGTTAGGATTCGGATAATATCTATTAAAACACTGCAAGTAAACTCTCAAAAAAAAAAGCTCAAACCTCGTTTCCCTTGGGGGTAAGAAAGTACTATACAAAGGCACCTTTTACGATCCTTAAATACCCTTTTTGGTACACTTGTTGCATGAACTATGCGTCAGTATTTTGTGACGAACATTAAAAAAAAAAACACTAAAAACAAAAATTAAAAGAAGTTATTTCATCAACTTATGTAAGAGTAACATCAATATCACTAACAACTGGCCCTTTCGGGCTTCTTAACCATTTAAATATCCCGATATAATAACTATCTATCTGACTGTCGGTCCATGATCTTTACCTTACTTTACAAAGCTAAGAGGTTCTAAAATCTATAATTAAATCTGAGCAGTTCTGTTCCGTTATCGCATTTGCGGTCTGCCGCGACGCCAACATCGTCACTTCGCTTTCTATGACACAATAATTGTGAGGTAATAGTCACAGCTTAGTAATATTAATAAAGTCTTTATTCAAGTAACAAGGACTCATAATGATAGTAAACTTAAGAACTCATCATCACCATCATCATCATCATCATCTTCATCATCATCATCATCATCCATCAATATGATCATAATCATCATCATCACCATCATCATCATCACCATCATCATCATCATTAGCATCATCTGCCTAGCCTTTTCCCAATTATATTAGGGTCGGCTTCCAGTCAAACTAGATTCAGGTGAATATCAGTATTTTACGTGGAGCGGCTGCCTACCAGACCTCCACAACCCATTAACTGGGTAACACGGCTGTTATTCTTTCAGCCACACCTCCTTAGTAAACTTAAGAACTATGTTAGTTTATTTTATTTAAATTTATTTGATCCAGGGAGGTGGCACTACAGTGATTGATGTTTCATATACATCAATCACTGCAGTGCCATCTCCCTCGAGCCTGCTAGTGATCATTTCTATGGGATTGTTGGAGCCGACCCGTACACTGCGCACCTGGGATGCACACCTCATTCGCATAGTTCACTGGCCTGTTGGTCGAGTGGTTAGTGACCCTGACTGCTAAACCGGAGGTCGTGGGTTCGATTCCCACCCAGGACAAATCTTTGTGTGATGAGCATGATCATTTGTTCTGTGTCTGTGTGTAATTTGTCTATAATATGTATGTATTTAGAAATATATAAGTATGTTTATCAGTTGTCTGGTTGCCATAGCACAGGCTCTGCCTAGTTTGGGATCGGATGACCATGTGTGAGTTGTCCCAAGATATTATTATTATTATTATTATTATTATAGTTGCGTAAAAAAGAAATCTAAAAAAGTGTGTGTCTGCGAACATTCCCGATGCGCTACAAAAACGAAGCAGCCCACCAATACTCTGAAAGCGTTGTGGACTTTTTTAACTTGCGTTTATTGAAGGAAGTGAACATACTTTCATAGCGGTAATCTCTATTGGAAAATACCCATTGCTATTAACCGAGCGTCAATCAAGGTCTATTAAGCCTGATTGGGGTAATGAAAATTTGGTTTTCTTTAAATACAATTTGCTGTTTTTTTTTCAGAAAAAATCTCCAGGACTTGTCGAGTTTCATTTATTGGGAGGTTTTCTGTTGGTCCCCACTGTTCCTTCAGGCTTCCAGGCGTTACTTTCTTTGGATATAGTGTAACGGGCTTCTCACATACCCGAACACAGAACCCAGACCGATTCATCCAGAAAAACATTCCAATCTAGTCTCGACCGAAACGTTCTTCCTCGAAAAGACAAAATCTCCAAATAAAATGTCTGGAATTTGGCTACTACGTAAATGATTTTCAATGATGTCATGTACCAACTAAATCATATAACATGCTCAGAGGAACTAAAGGCCACTTATATACTTAAGGACTTGTGTTCTGATTAGTTTGGCCCTATTTATTGCTTTTGTATACCTACAAAGACGTATACGTATAAAGTACGTTTATAAAGTATTACGGAATTAGAGGTAATTGAAACGGTAAATGGACGGACATTAGGTGAAAAGGTAGCTGGGACAGAACCCTGGATGCCTAATACGATTTTTGGGGACTTTTCGGAAGGAACGAAAACGGTCAGATAGGCGGGTAAGTATTAAGTTATTATTGCCAAGAATAATATCAATGTTAATACGCCTTACTATGGATGGATTGTGGGAGGAATGATATGAAAGAAAAGTTAGTTAGTGATAGCATGGCCGTTGATAGGGTTGAAAGAAAGAAGGAAACGTCTTGCTCCAAGTTCTGCAAGTGCAAGTGTTGTGATATGTTTCAGTGAACTCATGTTCTGATACAAAAATGAATATGTATTTCTAACGCGTCTTTCCTTACTTGGAGTTTATTGTACTTATTTTTACCATTATATCACATTATCGGCACTATAAGGTCTATTGTAAGGAACCAATTGTCTTAAGAATTATATTGTTTGTATATGACTGTTTGATGCCAAAATAAAACAAAAAAAAAAGTCCGTGTTATATAGGACAAGCACAGAATAGAACAAATTATGATGATTAATAAATAACATTTTATAAAACCACACTCGCACATGAACGGTTTCATACTGTAAACAAAAAAAAAATCTTGAGGAATCCGTGCAAGCAAAGCGATGCTTTGCTTTTGATTTAATTCGAATTTTTAAATTAATTAAATTTAATCTCTAAAAATATGCGTGAAGTAAAAACTTTGTACGCCTTTTTACGAAAATTAAGCGGACGGAAAAGTAAAAGTACAGTAAAAGTTTATATGGAAAGTAGTGCAGAAAGATATTTTTTTTTTTTTTAAATGATGCTTTAAAAATACATTAAGTTAAAAAAAATATGATCAAACTTCGACCACTGGTCGACCGCTACCACTAGTTATTTTTATTTGCTTTTACAATGGTAATGCAAATAAACACTGAATAGAATAGAATAGAAAACATTTATTCGATACAGACACAACACAACAGCAACAAAACACAAAGTAAAAAAGAGAACAATCATAAGACAACAATAAATTATCTAGCCAGCCGCTAGCTGAGCGTGCCTATACCGAAAGGATTACCATCTCAGCATTTGCTGGGCGTCAGACACCCAGCGCTGGTTTTCAGTTGGCACCCTACAGTGACACACGGACGTGGGTAAGAAAAATAAATACATTCATACTTGAATATTAAAAATAAATAAACTAAAATTTATTTTTATTTACATACGGACGGACAGCAGAGGTTTGGCAATAGAGCTCCGATTGTTAACCTTCGTGTACGGAAACCTAAGGCCTGCCTGTCCATTGACGCGGAGCGAGGTTGCGGAGCGGAGCAACGGAGTAATGCGAAGCGGAGTTGCGGACGGTGTCTGTCTATTGATTTGGAGCGAGGTAGTTCGGGGTAGAGTTGCGGAAGTCACGTGATGAGTTATTTGAGCAGGTGGCCGGGCTTTTTCCTCTTCCAAGCTTCGTTTCCTCGCTCCACTACCTCGCTCCGCTTCTCGGTTTTGTATGAATTTTTAAACTAGTTCGCAAATCCCTGACCACCGAAGCGGAGCGGAGATTTTATACAGTTCCATTGGTTAATATTGGCACAGCTCCACTCCGCCCCTCTCCTCTCCGCTCCTGTGCACAGTCAGCCTTAAAATACCAATGCTCATCCTTAATGAGATGTCAAAAGTTTTATTTCTTAAAAAGGCTTTATAATACTTTTTCCTTTGTCTGCGCTTTCTTAATAGCAGAAAATAACGTACACTTAAACCAGTTCATTAACTGTCATTCTAAGCACAAAAGGTCTGTATCCTTTGTCGGTCACATGTGTAATTATGCGGTAGGTACGCGTGGCGTTCACGTTGTTTACGTAACCACGTAAATACCACGTTAAGTTCACGGTTAATTGCAAAACAATCACTAGATTATACGGTGTAGTGGCAATTACGATTTCAATTGGTTTAGGAGTCAAAAGGTTTGCAGGAAGTATCATACAATATGTTTGGTGTGGTATTATAGAGGTGTGTATTTAATGGGTTACCCTCTTTTTGAAAGTCGGTCCAGATTGTTGTGAAGGGTAACATACATAACGTAGCACATAACGTAGTAGTTGGCCCTATTCTATTGAATGGGGCCAACTGATTTGGTTCCGAATACGGTAACATATAAAAAATAGATTATTTTATTTGTACTATCATATCATCCCCTCATCCCTCATCTAGCTTGAAATGACGAAAAAAGATTGACATGTAAAAGTGTTATGTTTAACCTAATTACAAAATAAATAACATTTATCAATTAAGTACCCTTTCTCAATTGCTTTGGGGTCGGCGCAGCATAAATATATGTATATTTTTTAGTACCTATGTAGTATTAATAACCAAGGGTCAAGCGTGTCAATTCTATCATATATTCATTGTGAAAAAGATATTTATATTTAAGCATTATGGAAGATTTACAGCTAAAACAGACAGGTCAAGATCAGTACATTAGACTGTCAGCCAATTAATAACAAGTATCCACTTATAAAATACAGAAATAAGAAGTAAGTGCCATGGTCATTCACATCCAATTACTGAGTAACTATTACTTATATGAACAAGTTTTGACATAAACACTTCCTGATAAATGATATTCATTTTGCAAGTAGGTTAAAAATAACACTTTTACTCGTCAATCTTTTTGGGTCATTTTAAGCTTGATGAGGCCGGTGTTTCCTAGCTGACTACCCTGAGAAGAAACACCGAAACAAACTCAGAGTTTAAAGTCTCTTTTAAAGTCCATACAATCTGTACTGGTCAAATCATATGAGAACCATGTAGGTTAATGTCTGAGGTGGCCTTTTGAGGAAAGTGCCACACAGATTTGAGTGGACCTGTCCAGACAGTGCAAGCATTTGTCAGTTATCGTGCAGCTCATACAGTGTTATGCGCCTTGTATAGCTCCGTCTCCCTCCCACTCCGGAATCATAAATGGTTTAAGACTTGTGGTTCACCAGTCTTGGATCAGAAAAGCTGCCAGTCATCGGGAGCTCGGCTGTTGGATAATGCCAGCCGTTGGTAACCATAATCCAATTTCAGTTGTTACAAATAGCCATTGCCTACCTAAGTGGTTTACGACTCATGCTTCAACTTAGTCATTGCTTTTAACCGAAATAGGGTAACATTACTTGGGCCTTACCACAACAGTAGGACCAGTGGTCCTTTCCTGGACAAACATTTTCACAGGACCTTTCATTCTACCGCGGTATCCCTGCCTTTACATAAGTAAGTGTTAAGGTTCTGTTACTAGACAAGTAGGTCACCCATCCTCTTATCAACCGTAACGGTACAAAAATAATGAGCGGTGACAGTCCTTTCATCAATAAGATATTTTGTTATTTGTAGCACTAGACACTTGTGTATTAGCAGACATGCGGAGTTAGGGATGAAAAAGTAATTTGACGTAAAATAAATAAATATTGAGACCACTCAATTTATGATTGACATTGATAAAATAAATACCAGTCGTGTTTTGACGCGACAACGTCTAATAAATCGATGAACGCCGGCTGCAAGCACGAAAAAGAATGACTCATTGTAACGTTACGCTTATTGTAACGTTACGATCATTTCATCAATGTTTTGTTATGACGTTGTCACGTTAAACTATCGTCCGTAAACCGACTTTACAGACAACTAATTTTTTTATTTCAATATTGCACCTACCACTATTTGTCTCTGCATTTCTCAAAGGTTGACTGAATGGTAAACAACTGAAAACACGTTTTCCATCCGGGCTGCTTAATCAAATGTAGTTGTCAGTACGATAGAAAGAAATACCTACCTGCAAACGACTTGGTCTTAAAATACACATGTAACCACATGTCGGTATTGAAAGTCATTTCTCCCCAGATAAAAAACTGTAATCAGTAATAAAAAGTAATAAAAAAAAACAGCTAGCAATATGCCGTACATAAATATAAATATGCGATACGTGCTCCTGCGTGACACCCTTCAGGGCATCAGTTGACGATCTTCCCAGACAGCTGACATGTTATACACAACTGTCATCTGATACATTTTCAATCGATAAGAAATGACTGAACATGTACTATATTTTTTTATCCAAAGCTGAATTTTATTTTTCTTCAAGATATTGGGTTAGTTATAATTTGTTTTTTTTTCAACGTGGGTGGGAGGATACCGCTGCTTAACCCACCGAACCACAGCTGTCGTTCACAAAGCTTCATGACACAACTCTCTGAAGCATTTTACAAGTTATCGCCCGAGAGGAAGTTGGTCATGAAAGTCTGTTCATGGCTCGCAGGCTATAAAGAAGCCTTAGGTTGTTAAGAACAAAACACAGGAAGGCACAATTCGGCTGAAGGCTTGTAAGCTAGCCTTTTAAGTTTATCTTTGACTTCACGAAATTATGTCATAAGAAATTATACTAAAGAAGCCTGGAGTTGACAGTTCCAACCATTAGGTTTAAGTTTAGCTCTTCAGTACACTGAGAATTACGAACACGTACCGAGTAAATCTTTTTTATGTCTGTGTAAAAGACAAGCCCTTTGCTTCGAGAATATTTATAAAGGAATACTAGTTTTTGCCCACGATTTCGTACGCACATTTTCCGTTTTTTCCTGATCCCGTAGGAATTTCGGGAAATCCTCTCTTAGGGGAGCACTAGCTACACTCCCCAAGGAACCTACATGCCATATTTCAGCTTTCTACGACCAGATTCGGCTGTGCGTTATCTGTTAGTCACTCAGTCATTCAATCACTTGGTCACTCAGTAACAAGAAGAATATTCTTTTACAAAATATTTTTTAATTTCATTGTAGTTCCAATGGAGTATGGAGTTTCAGTGAATCTGTGTTTCCCGATAGCTACAACCTGGGGGTCTTTTAGTCAACAGTCAACACCGCTTTCCACCAGGTGGGGCTGTGGTCAAACGACATCATCATCTTCCTGCCCATATCCCATGTTACTTGGGGTCGGTGCAACTAGTTTTGTTCTTCCATTCTGTCCTGTCAACCGTCACGCTATCAGCTATTACTAACTCCCTTTTCTTTCATATCACTCCTAACACAATCCATCCATCTTTTCTTTGGCCTCCCTCTCCATCCACATTTATATTCATAACTCTTTTAGTTACGTGTATTTCATCCCTCCTCTTCACATGACCATACCAAGATAAGCAGTTCCTTTTTAACTTTTCAAACGACAGTCTATCAATGATAAAATAGTTATCAACAGTGAAAAAAAATAAACCTTTTATGTGAAAGTTTCGCATTTCGCTGACCTCAAATAAATTGAGATAAGGGCAAGCAAATGACGATAGTTTCTATGTTCAAGTTATGTTTACTGCAAGTTTAACGCGACAAACAAACATTTCGCTTAGCTACCACGTGTTTCTCCAAACTATGTTTAAACATGTTCAAATTCAAAGTTCAGCCACACACAATATATCAAGATCTTGCTTCGGTCTCCTTAGCCCCAAAACCCCGAAGTTCGATGGCTAAACTTGGCTGATCGGGTCATCTAAGTTTAGCCATCGAAGTTCAAGTGAGCGTAATGAACCTGCCGGATGTCGACGTCATGGGTTGCAATGCATATAAGTTCTGATAGGAAGGTTCTTTTGGATAAATAATTAAGCACATGTCTAAGTACATTACTATTTAAACAAGAAACCAAGCCTATGAAAAATAGCAGTTAATTAAAACCGATAGCATACCAAGCTAGGCTTCATGCAGCTTCTGTCGACCGTAGTATTACGGACGGCGGGGTAACGACTCCATAGAGCGGCTGGTCGTGCAGGGAAAAGTAGAGGGAACTAGATCCCGCGGCAGGTCACCTATGCGCTGGACTGATCAAGTTAAATCTGCACTAGAAAGCCGCGTATTTAATTACGCCAGACAGTCTGCCAACAGGGAGAGTTGGCGGGAGCTGTGTCCGCCTTTACCACCGAAGTGGACGCCTCGACGTGATTACGACCAAGAGCGAAATGACACAGAAAAAGAAGCTTATACCAAGAGCAAAGCTAATTTAGCTAAATCGCATAGCTCAGACATTTTTTATACTTATACAAATATACACGCAGCCTAGTTTAACGTGGTCTGGTACTATGAAGTTATTAAAACCATCGTGATTCCGTGTGGAAGAAAAACGAAGCTATACAAAACGCATAGCACTATCCCTGAACCACACCAGATCATGATGGCATTAAAACGTGGATAGCTATTGGAGTAGTTATAAATACCTTAGCTAAGCTCTTGATTTGCAATGAGCTAAACATTAATATTAACAAACGAACAAAAAACATACGAAATCGACTGATAAGTCAATATTACAAATTAGAAGATTACATTCAGGATAAGAATGCTTGGAAACATGCTAGTCCTGCTCCATAGGACAATCAAGGGTGTAGACAAAATCCAACTGGTTGATCTATGTATTAACNAATAAGTCAAGGTAACACAACAGTAACAAAATCGACTAATAAGTCAAGGTAACACAACAGTAACAAAATCGACTAATAAGTCAAGGTAACACAACAGTAACAAAATCGACTAATAAGTCAAGGTAACACAACAGTAACAAAATCGACTAATAAGTCAAGGTAACACAACAGTAACAAAATCGACTAATAAGTCAAGGTAACACAACAGTAACAAAATCGACTAATAAGTCAAGGTAACACAACAGTAACAAAATCGACTAATAAGTCAAGGTAACACAACAGTAACAAAATCGACTAATAAGTCAAGGTAACACAACAGTAACAAAATCGACTAATAAGTCAAGGTAACACAACAGTAACAAAATCGACTAATAAGTCAAGGTAACACAACAGTAACAAAATCGACTAATAAGTCAAGGTAACACAACAGTAACAAAATCGACTAATAAGTCAAGGTAACACAACAGTAACAAAATCGACTAATAAGTCAAGGTAACACAACAGTAACAAAATCGACTAATAAGTCAAGGTAACACAACAGTAACAAAATCGACTAATAAGTCAAGGTAACACAACAGTAACAAAATCGACTAATAAGTCAAGGTAACACAACAGTAACAAAATCGACTAATAAGTCAAGGTAACACAACAGTAACAAAATCGACTAATAAGTCAAGGTAACACAACAGTAACAAAATCGACTAATAAGTCAAGGTAACACAACAGTAACAAAATCGACTAATAAGTCAAGGTAACACAACAGTAACAAAATCGACTAATAAGTCAAGGTAACACAACAGTAACAAAATCGACTAATAAGTCAAGGTAACACAACAGTAACAAAATCGACTAATAAGTCAAGGTAACACAACAGTAACAAAATCGACTAATAAGTCAAGGTAACACAACAGTAACAAAATCGACTAATAAGTCAAGGTAACACAACAGTAACAAAATCGACTAATAAGTCAAGGTAACACAACAGTAACAAAATCGACTAATAAGTCAAGGTAACACAACAGTAACAAAATCGACTAATAAGTCAAGGTAACACAACAGTAACAAAAAAAACTCAAATAAATCACGATTTTATTCTATTTATGAAAATAGGAAAACTATTGGGAACCATAATCGATTACTTTGTCAACGATGACTTTCAATAAAAGAAAGTTAACCAAAAGTTTAAGGACACGTCTGATTGTTCTATTTTTTTTTATTTTTTTTATTTTTATTTAATATGGGTTTGCTCTTGACTCTAGTCTAGGTCATAGATGACAGAGACAAAGTCGACGATGGAGCGAGCTTACCCAGAAGAAGCCTGTTCACTCTAATTTTGAAGAGATTAGGGTCGTATGCGTTCGGAAACACATATGACATATTTGTTGCTTTTAAAGGTCGCAAGTCGCAAACTGACTTGTAAACACTTTTTCTAATACCTAAAAGAAATCTTATAAAATTAACTTCGAGAATTATTTAGGGACCTTCAGAAGACTTTAACGTCTCGGAGGATCCTAATAAAAAGATTTTATGAAACCGGATCTTCAAGGGGTCTAAAAATAACTTCTATTTTCGCTAAATTAACAGTTATTGGAGCTAAATGAATTTCTTATTTGAAAAGACGTTGTAGGTTTGAAAAAATAAATAATTGATTGAGTTTTGTTGCTACATGATTTGTTATAATAAAAGATGGATGAAAAATAAATACATTTACAATGTAAAGGAAATATGGTAAGAAAAGGTTTAAAGCTATGAAATAATTGCCTTGGCCTTGTAGACATGGTTGTTCTAATGGCACAATCATAATAATTTGTTAATAAGAGAACATGATCAGTATGTATATAACATGGTCTTAAGTAAACATAGATTGTCTCATCACATTCTACCACATGGACGTACAAATGTTATATAATGTCAACTAGCTGTCGCCCGTGGTTTCACCCGCGCAACTCTCGATCCCGTGGGAATATCGGAATAAAAAGTATCCTATGTGTTAATCCAGGTCATAAACTATATGTGTGCAAAATTCCATCCAAATCCATTCAGTAGTTTTTACGTGAAAGAGTAACAAACTTCCATCCATCCATACTTACAAACTTTCGCGTTTATAATATTAGTAGGAAGTAGGATATGTTAATGTCATATGTGATAAACAATTAAAATCCAGCCAAATCTAACTCTATTATGATATTTTAATGTTATTATAAACAGCAACACACAAACAACTAAATGAAATTTTTGCTTGATTTTTGTTATTTTTTTTTTATTTTTTTATTTAATATGGGTTTGCTCTTGACTCTAGTCTAGGTCATAGATGACAGAGACAAAGTCGACGATGGAGCGAGCTTACCCAGAAGAAGCCTGTTCACTCTAATTTTGAAGAGATTAGGGT
>NDFZ01004804.1:43228-172738 GCA_002192655.3 Mamestra configurata
AATATGGGTTTGCTCTTGACTCTAGTCTAGGTCATAGATGACAGAGACAAAGTCGACGATGGAGCGAGCTTACCCAGAAGAAGCCTGTTCACTCTAATTTTGAAGAGATTAGGGTCGTATGCGTTCGGAAACACAGACGCAGGCAGAGAGTTCCACTCCTTTGCTGTGCGCATTATAAAAGACGTTTGGAAACGTTTAGTGCGAATTGGTGGAATAGCAACAAGGTAGGGATGGTAACTTGCAGTGCGTCTACATGTCCGATGGTAGAAGGGGGCCGGTGGGATGAGATCGTGGAGTTCCTGGACACTCTCCCCAAAGTACAATCTGTAGAAGAACCATTCCTTCACGACGTTTTGCCAGTTGACTTAAAACTCAGTCTCCTGTCGCAGACACCTTTATCTATTTAAGACCGTGCATTAAATTAACCACTGCTTATAATTTCATATCGAGAAAAATCGGGGTTAAAGGTTAAATAAACTCATAATAAGAAGTAAGCAAAAAAAGCAAGGCAAGGCAAGTAAATAATAATTATCTTGGGACAACTCACACACGGTCATCCAATCCCAAACTAGGCAGAGCCTGTGCTATGGCAACCAGACAACTGATAAACATACTTTTATATTTCTAAATACATACATATTGTAGACAAATTACACCCAGACACAGAACAAATGATCATGATCATTACACAAAGATTTGTCCTGGGTAGGAATCGAACCCACGACCTCCGGTTTAGCAGTCTGGGTCACTAACCACTCGACCAACAGGCCAGTTGTAAGTATAGTAAGCAATTGTTACGAAATAAATTAATAAAATTAGCAATAAATAATCATGAGTTCAAATTATGTTCCCACCAATCAGTGTGAAGTAAATTCTTAAGCCTGTTTCAGCTGACGACAGAAAGTTCTTAATGGTTCTGTTTGTACCAGTATTTAAGAACTTTCTGTATTTATAAAAGTGTAATGAGAAGTAAATTCAAAACCACATAATCTAAGTAGAAAGTCGATTACTTTTCACATTCTTTCGGGAAGCTTAAGTTTCCTTAGTGTGGGCCGTAACAAAAAGGTCGTGTAGGTGTGTGATTAATATGAAATTAACTACCCAAAACCAAAGGTTACATTTTGTTTTGATTATTTAGCATTTAATGTTGAATTAGTAAACTACAATCGTTTATTGTTGAGTAGGTGTAACGAATGAATCACTGTTTTAAACATTCAGTGTAATTATACACTGAATGTTTAAAACTGTGATTCATAGGAATAATAAAATATCTATGCTCTATGACAAAATTTTGACGCAATACTATTTAATTAATCGTCAAACATACTCGTATGTTAGCGCCAGTGATTGGTTGAATGAATTTTCAACACCCAATCAGTCCCAAGACATGCGTTTGATTTGTAACGTGTCGATAATTTATTTATTTCCAGTAACCTAGGGTTAGTTACCTCATCATCATCGTCATCATCATCATCGTCACCCACCTCCTCCCCCAAGTGACACTTGGCCTTGGCAGGCCTATGTCCACACGCCTATCTAAGTTACCTACTATAACATAATTATTAAAAATCTATGTTGCTTTCGCAAAAAAGGAAGAAATAATAAAATCCATTAAGAACATAGGTACATGAAACGGGAACAGTCCATAGAAATAACAAATCAATACTGTATCATTTCAAGCTACAACTTATCGATAACTTCGTCAAAATTAAACAACCCTATATTCCAACATGCTCAGACGTCCGTTTACTCACCAACCATCCACTTAAGCGTTCCAGACCAAAATGCCAGAGGATTTCACCTCCTCAAAGAGAGGGCTCTCATATGCTCAGTGTCAAACGGCTGCGCTATCTTCGTGTAGAGGTCCTATAGCTCTCTTAAGCAAAATTCGTATGCCGATGCAAGTTGCTGAAGGGAATCTAAGTAGATGTCTATATGCATGCATATGATCTGCATGAATATCTAAGGAAGTGTGCTTTAGAATCTTGTTTGCATTCAAATTTTCTTATTTTGCGGTTAAAGTTACCTTTGGTAAGTTTTTTTTTCTGGTTACTTTTATACCTCAATTTACAAGAGCTTGGTGTCTTTGTTTTTTTAAAGGGAAAATTGTATTATCTGGCAATGATATTATCTAAAGGTATTCATGAAATAAAGTAATGGTTTTAATAATAATGAGAATTTTGCGTAATATACTAAAGATGAAACGCTATTTAAGTGATCGTACATCCAGATTGCTCATTACTCTCTACAGTCTTGGATTCAGTCCAAAGTTTGTGAAGAAAAGGCTGCAAAAGCGTGTTTCCTCGTTTGATAAGACTATCCATATTACAAGTAGCGATATAGTTCTACACATATAGATTCTATAACCCAAATACGGACAAGTAAAGTGAATTAACACTATAGAATCTTTGAGTATGGGTCACTCTGGGGGGAAAAATTAGAAAATATAAGTGAAAAAATGGACAAGATATTCGATTTCTTAAAGCAATATTAGCTTTTTATCAGAATCCTGAATCTTAAAAACAATTCCTTCAAACGTCCGATGGTATTCACGGTCGAATATTTAGAGATAACCTCAGGAACTTAAGTGGAATACCTTTGCGGATTACCGACGAAGTTTATTTATAAAGTAAACCTCCTTTGGAGGGTACTTCGTCTTTATTTGAATAGAAATGTGTATTTAGACAGGTTGAGGAGTTCGTGGCTAAATTATAACAGCCCCATGGGTCGATCCCACAGGGTAAGCGAAGCTTGTAGAGGTCGATCCGCGGATGGGTAACCATCCATTACATACCGAGCCTCCTCTGTACCTCGGAACGCACGTTTAGGCGTTGGTCTCTTGTGTCATTTGAAGATCTGAAACAGTCTTTACGGATAGTCAGAAGCCAGAAAATCTGACACCAGTCTTGCCAAGGGGTGTTGTGGTACCCAGTTCAGTAACTGGATACCACAATACCCCTTTGCAAGACTCTGACTTCCAAAACCCAGTTGTTGTGGAGGTCAGATAGGTAGGACGCTTCATGTAAAATACTGGTACTCAGCTACATTCGGTCAGACTGGAAGTCGACCCCTATATAGTTGGGAAAAGAGTCGGCGGATGGATATATTGTGTGTTTAGACAGGATGGATTTACTCGTATGAAGAAGTGTTTGCCGAGATGTAAATTAAATTATTATTGAACTAGAACATCCGCCGATTTGGAAAATTAATTAATATTCTGGCTTAGCTTTTGTGAGAGTGTAATGGATGATATTATCTGCGGTTTTGATGTGTAAACTCGCTTTCTCAGTACCGGTAATGGAGAAACCCGATATTGATGATATTTTTTGGTACAATTCCCTATTTCCATAAAATTATTGGAATTATTATTATTTGTTCAGTTGATAAATTGGTATTGGCGAAAGTAGATAAGACTAAAATGCAATTTTTCCATTCCAATAAAGTTATTGTATAGTTTTTAAACAAAGATAAATCAATCTCATACAAAAAGACTTAGGTATCTCTCTGCATCACTCAAAGGGTTCGTTATGGTGTATCATCATCATCATCATCATCATCATATCAGCCGAAAGTTGGACATAATCGCCACGCTTGGCAGGCGGGTTGGCGATCGCAGTGTAGCTGTTGCAATGCACAGAGAATGCTGCTGCCCATTCCCTGGTGAGTCCCTTAGTCGCTTCTTACGACACTCACGGGAAGTGATGGGATGGTGCTATTCTTTTACGTCCGACACCATACAGAACATAAAATGGTGTTTTAATAAAACATAAAAATTAAGAATGGTACCTGGTTGTCGTATCCGGGACATCAGAAGCGTTAGTAGTCCGAAGTTGGCTTCGCTAAGTCTTCTGCGCGGTTACTCTCAGCAAATGTTGAAGTTGACCTGAAACAATAAAAATAATATTTTTAACTTCTAAAGGTAAGGGCGCAGTTACATGAGACGAATATGGTTGCGTGAAACTAACGCAATCGGCGCGTGCGACCGTGTAAACCTCGCTGTTACAGCAAAATACGAGTTTGGTGCAGGATGGTATTATATGCGGTGGAGTCTTCCTAGGGACCGCACGGTTCCGGGATTCCGAGGAATTATTTATTTTATTTTATTATATTTATTTTCTATCGAGTGGTCGAGTGGTTAGTGACCCTGACTGCTAAACCGGAGGTCGTGGGATCTATTCCCACCCAGGACAAATCTTTGTGTGATGAGCATTATCATTTGTTCTGTGTCTGGGTGTAATTTGTCTATAATATGTATGTATTTAGAAATATATAAGTATGTTTATTAGTTGTCTGGTTGCCATAGCACAGGCTCTGCCTAGTTTGGGATCGGATGACCGTGTGTGAGTTGTCCCAAGATATATTATTATTATTATATTAAACTTACAGCAAAACAAATACAGTAAATAAAAGTTTAAACAAAATTTAGCCAATTACAAGTTTCCACATGTACCACTTGAAACAGAAAATAGACAAAAAAGAAAACTATACATATAACACAAAATAGAAAAATAAAAACAAATAAAATCTCGTAAGCTGGTTGTTAGCTTGTATTTGAATGTTGTAACCTTATAAATATGATTCACAATCGCCATTTTTTTTTTTTTTTTTTTTTTTATTTAATATGGGTTTGCTCTTGACTCTAGTCTAGGTCATAGATGACAGTGACAAAGTCGACGATGGAGCGAGCTTACCCAGAAGAAGCCTGTTCACTCTAATTTTGAAGAGATTAGGGTCGTATGCGTTCGGAAACACAGACGCAGGCAGAGAGTTCCACTCCTTTGCTGTGCGCATTATAAACATGTTTTGAAGCGCGGTGACCTTGTGGATACATTTAAGACTAAGAAAACTTTCGTTTTGCAAAAACTATAAAAGAGTGTTTATGCATTTTAGACGTTTAAAAAACAGAACTGCTGATAGAACGTGTTTTGTCGCAACCTCGATCACGCCAGTAATATTTCGCTCGTCAATTTCATTTGACCGTGAACCCAACCTAACTCAAGATTTCTCGTGACAATCATCCTCGCACAAAAACCTAGGACAGTAATTAATTACCAGACAAACCTTGGCAACACTGATTTTAAGCCCCAACCATAGGAAACCGTTAATCATAAGATTTTCAACGAAACGCGCAATCATCTTGTAGCTGTTCGAAATGATATTAATGATTCGTCCTTTTTTTAATATGTAGGTACTGCTTCCAGATGATTCTCAAATGAAATTCCTCAAAATATGAATTATAATTCTAAACCGTAATAGTCGTTGTAAGTAATTATTTTATGACCATTCCAACGCTGGTGGTCCAGTATTTTTTTGGTATACGTCTTACTTGTCGCAAATAAACTCTTTTTCTTTCTTCTTCTTTTCAGTAGCATATACTGAATCCATGGTATCTATTTATGCGCCGATGTGCATCCCGTCCCTTCCCCCTGTATCGTAGAAAATATGCACACCCCGCAACGTCTAGGAGAACCGACGAACTTAAAGTGGTGTCTGAAAAACGGAGAGTGCAGGCCAGAACTGCGCCGAGTTGATTGATGTAGATTTATACATAATATAGTCAACTATGTATACATGATAAAAAAAATTAATGATTTAACTAATATTATTTATTTGCCTCTAGTGTAAACGAGTCCTTAGATTTCAAACATTAAAGCAAAGATAACTAGTCACTGCACTTCGACCGCGTCAACACACCGCACGGCGGTAGATAACACACAAATTTAAAAAAAAATTACCTTCTTATAATGTAAACACTTATAATAAGCTCGTGCTACTCGAGTACAACAACAAATAAGTAATGTTTAGTATTTATTTCTGTACAAGTGATTTATAATCTTTAGAAATAAACGAATTCAAACCGTAATTACAAATTTCAAGCCAATAGCCTAAACAGTTCGAGTTTAATTGAACAGCCTACATTGTTCCTCAAACAGCCTGTCGACTGTTTGAAACGATAGCGTCACGTCAACAAGGCTTAGTGATTTGCTTACTCAAAGGGAAAACGCTAATATTCGCACTCATGAATCAATTGGCATCGTTCGTTCACACATGTCGCAGTGATTAATGTATTCATTCGTTCGTTGAATGAATGTGAATGATGTTTATCTCGTTCTATGGGTTTGGTGCTGACCTTTTGCTTTGAAGAGTATCTATTGAATTTCAAATATTTAACGCAATTTTGAACGTAAAAGCGTAACAAACAAACTCATTTTTGCAATTTATAATATTAATTGGGAAGAGAAATTATTCATCTATCTTTTTTCTCATAAATCACCTTAAAGTGCCGCGACCATGAAACACTCTCAATTTGAAAATAAAAATTCACTTTAAAAATAAACATAACATTGTTTCAACGGCAACTGTCTATGGGCGAATGTTTTTACAGACTCCAGGGTTTAGATGTTTCCTCTTCCAATTTGAATGTCCAAGAAAATTCAATCTCGAAGTACTTTGGGACCGAGCGCATCAAAGTTACCCAATACCAAAACAAAACAAGGAAACATTTTATTTTTGCACAAAAACAAACACTGCCCAACTCAATTCCTCCGGGATTCACAACTTGGACACCCCATGAATAGGAAGTATGTAGGGATTCTGGTCACAGGATTATAGACTTTCGGCGGGACCACCATCAGGCAGAATTTTGTGCCTCAACTTAACAACGGATTAAAAGTTAAAGCCAATCAAAATCCGATGTGAATTTCAGGCGCGAAATTCAGAAGTTGCAAATATTTTGCGAAGCTGACGTTATTTTTGTTTAATTTTCTATAAAAAGCAACGCTTTAGTATAAAAGGAGCTATCGCGAAATTGCTTCCGATGTGATTTCGGAAGTTTTCAAGCGGATCAGTTTGATAAAGGAAAAATAAAGGCTGCAGCTGACGATGTATTCGTGGAAGCACAAAAAGGATTTTTCAAATTCCTCTTCCCCAATATACGTAGGTATATAATATACGGCCCTTTTCTCCTTATGAAGGCTTCGAAGGGAAGTACTACTTAACTTTAAGTATCAATAAAGATTAGAGTAAAGCTGTTACAGGCATCTTTGAAAATATCGAAAAATCAGGTAGCTTAATAACGTGAAGGTTTTGTGTTTATTTCATTACTCATATTTTTATTTTTTCCTTCGAATATTGAGCTACATCGGCACTTGCATCAACTTTTTGTTATAAAAGTTTCTACTGATTTAATCCAGCCCATTCAGCTGTTCTTTGTGTTATTCTACTTCTAAATCCCATTACAAAATTACTTTAAATTTAAATAGAATCCAATTTCTGGATCCATGTTTCGCCTCAACAAAATTTTATTTCAGTACCGATATCCTCATATGAATTTAATTGCTCGGGTCAAAACTCGCTCTAAGCCAGTTGGCCTATTAGCTTGATGCCCATCTTTATGACTCCAGTGCTCAATAAGTGCTCACATACCCGTAAAAATGTTATAGCCTCGTTCTGGGTGACTTTCAAAATCAGGACTGTGGGGATTTGCTTTTATATCTGCTTTAAGCTCTTTCACTTCATAAATTATGTCTATGTCGACGGCATTGTTTATTTTGACATGTTTTTTTATGTAGGTTACAGTCTCTGTTTTAGCCTTAAGGCATTTTGTATTATTTTATGAAACAGAACATTTTTCAATAAGTTAATCTCTTCGAATGTTTGAGACGTCCTTGAAGAATTATGCCACTGTTTATGCTTTGACTTTGAAAAGACTTTTTTTTTAAATTCTTACATTATGGTAATTTTGTTTTTTAGAGAACACTCGTGCAATTAGTATCTAGACCTAGGGATTATGTTGTGTGTTTGTTAGGGAATTGATTCTTTTTATTCAATTGTTTTGGCCAAATCAGCTCCGTGAAATACCATTTTCGCATCAACATAATGTAACCTGAATATCATCGCAGTTAACATCACATTTAACAGCCAAATGGCAAAGAAAATACCGTGAGCAAACGCATATGGTGGCAATAAAATGGAATGTGCGTTATCTGATAAAGGAGGCGGTGACACAAAATGTATGAGTACAGAAGACCAGTTTCATGCAATGAGCTAAAACAGGCGCACTCACGTACGTCTAAAAATCTTCCTTGGATTTTCCCAATTGTGTTTATGTCGGCATCCTGTACAACCGGATGCAGCTAGGTACAAAAATTTTACATGGAGGCACTTCATAATCTAATATAACCTCCACAATCCGTTAACGTGCTGTCCGACGCACGGAGGAGTCAGTGTATGTAAAGGATGGGCACCCATCTATAGACCGACAACCGCAAGCACCCGTACTGCTATTATTATTTAGCAATGAGCTCGTACGGTGATCCTGAACAGTTGCCTGTAGCCATAGCTGAAAGCGCCAAATTCAGTTCTTTATATCGAACTGACCTTCTGTACCTATCTATATTGTGGCGCTTAGTAGCTACCTGGTACGAGGAGCACGAACGAATGACCTGGATCCCGTCAAAGACATCCATTCAACGCAGCTGAAATGGAACTATCATTTTTATGAATCGTTTTTAGGTTTATTGAAGTTTTTAGTTTCTCTTGTGATTTTATTCTTCTATTTGTTATTTTACCATTTTTTCCTAATAAAATATTATGAAACTCAGTACGTAGCGTAGGTATCAATGATTTGTACCATGCGATCAAAGGATATTTTTATATTGCGTGGTAGAACACGATCGGCATTTGTTTTCACTGTGATATTCGATCAATTTATGAGCTTTGATCTTTACGTCTTTGTGTATTGCATTGTACAATGTTATAAAAGCTTATACACACAACATACGCATATACCATAAAACCTTTTATTTTACCTCCTCCAGATGAAAAACAAGAGCAAATATTCCTTATAGCTGATCTAAAAATACGTATACTCGTATTAAAGCCCAGCATTTTTCAGCGGCTCCGCATTATGGCCTATCGCCAGGTACTTCATCAATTAGAAATAAAAATTATCCAATACAAGTAAAACGAATGCAATCAGATCAGTACTTCTAGAGTAAACTTTGTACAAACAAACCAACCAACCAGTTTTACCCTTGATTTAATTGTTTTAAATTTTACATTGCTTTTACAACGTGCAATATTTACATCATAATGTAAAAATACAGTATTTGTTTTCATTGTAACATTCGATCAATTTAAAACCTTTGATCGTTATGATTTTGTAGATTACACAAAATCAAACAAAGACTTTTTACGCACAACATTTACCATAAAGCATTTTATATTTTACCATCTCAAGATGAAAGACAAAAGCAACCATTCCTTGCACCCCTTCTTAAAAATATTCACGATAAAACACCGAGACATTTCACCAACACACCTACAACAAGGGCTGTATCTTTCCATATCTTTCCATCTACTATAGTTAAGGAGAACCAATTTACAGCGTGCCAGGTGTTACAGTCGTCCTTTGTTCCAATTTGTTACATCCACATTGGGAGCAATCATAGCAGACGAATATATTGGAAAAAATTCACTCGAAGCCAACATTCCTTTGTGACAAATATTTTGAGCCTCAAGAAAATGGCGACAATCAATTTTTGTTGGGTGTCTATAGCGAGGATCTGGAGAGGAATACTGGATATTGGTTCTGCAGATTTGTTTTTTTATATTTTTTCTGGTGTCATGCTGTATCATGTTTATTTATTTTGTGTATGTAAAGTAGTCATGAATTTAGGGGCTTTCCAAATTGATTTTATTATGTGAAATGTTGCAGTGTTTGCGTAATCAACTTAGCTCGTCAACGATTAATTACTTGTTTTAACATCCGGTGGCCTGTTTTACTGCAACCATGCATTTTCTGGGAAAAAATCTAAAGCCCATATCACTTAGCAATGGCGAACTTTCTATTAACTAATAAACAATCTTATCTTTTTATAGATGCCAGAATTAAGTGGTGTAATTATTTGGACCTGTACCATGACAGGCTGGTTCGCGATAAGTATGTCTGGAAAGACTTGGCCTAAGCCTCCCCTGTGCCCGGCAGTGAGATCGCCATGGCTAGATAAAAACATTACCCCTTTCTGGAGCAGACGGTTAAAAAATAGTATAAGTTAAGATGGCGTGTCTATGTACAGTAAACAAAGCTATTTGGTATGCTGAGCTGAGGCCCTTTGGCATTGTTGGTTTTCATTATTTATATATATATTTTTTTTTATTTAATTTTATGTTTCTATTACAATGCCAATAAACACAATTTTCTTTCTTTCTTTCTTCTTCAGGCAGCTAACTTGCAACTACTTTTAAACAATGTTGTGAGTGTACTGAGTAAACAATTATTGTACACCACTCTCATAAGTATGTCATAAGCTTAAAAAGTTAAAATGCATACAATTAGAAATAATATCAAAATATTATTATAAAAATAATATTTTTGCCAATGTACCAAATAGCTTTGTTGGCTGTACATAATTATAGTTGTATCAATTTAGAAGAGTTCGTTGATTGCTTCATTCGGGTGACATATTGCAGCATTAGCTTAATCAATTTAGTTCATCAAATAGTAATTATTGACATGGTTTAGTAGAGCGTAAAGTTTGTGCGAAAACTAATTTTCCATAGTCAAAGAGACTGACGAAAGTTCACCAATTTGATTTCGGCAGCTCAATGGACTTACAAAATACAAAGAACGAGGGATACTGGAAGTAAAGTTTATAAGAAAACCAGACAAGTGCGAGTCAGACTCGCGCACCGGTTCCGATCGAGTTTTGATTTTTTTCGAGTATACAATACCTACGGAAGTTTATAAACTATAAAAGCAAAATATAGCAGGTAAGATAGAGGGACAAACTTAACTTTGTTGTTGAAAAAAATGTTCTCATACACATCAAAGTACGTTAGGTTGATTCTTCAACCGAAAATATACATATGTAAGTATTGTAATCGCAAAAAAAACTACAAATCACTGATTTTTTCCTGTACTTGTACTGTAAGATCTATCTTCTTGCCAAATTTTATCGCTTTTGGTCAACGGGAAGTGCCCTACTGTCGGAAAAGTTTGATTTTTTCAGTGTTTTAAGTGGTAGCAGGCCTGAATACTTGATATTAACTTTAGCTTGATTCCTCCACGCGTTCCTGAGAAAAAGGGTCTTGACAGACAGAGAGACAGACAGACGGACAACGAAGTGATCCTAAAAGGGTTCCGTTTTTGCCGACTGCGGTACGGAACCTTCAAAACCCCCAAAAGTGACTCCATACTCAAAAAGTATTTATTTACTTTACGTAACCGTGAGTTACAGACGTTTGTAGGTGTACCAAATTTCAATTAAGACGGTCCTGTAGATTCTGACCAAATTGGCTGTAACGACGGACAGAAACCCATATGAATGATCCTTTAAGGTTCACGTTTGTCTATCATGGTACATAAAAGAGATAGCTAAACCGCAAAAAAAGATAAAACAAAGATATTCCAAAAACACCAAATTCCATTCACCTATCTTTACTTCCTAAAACCGACAGTCCCTAAAAAACTGCTCGCGATAAATAACCGAAAGTTTTCGCAAGAACTACTAAACGTTATCGCGTCAAATTGATGACTCCTGGAATATCCACTTTCATGGCTGCCTCTGAACTACGTCATAACGGTGACGTCATTGCTGGGGCATCAATCATGGCCTAGTTTCCGGCCTCATGTGATACTAGTAGTAGAATGGATAGACGGAGAAAATTACGTATGAGTTTAGGGCAGTAATAATATTATGGAATAACAAAGGTAATGGTGACGATTCCTGTTACAAATGGTTTCTCTGTTGGAAAATTGCAGACTCCGTAATATTGAAATAAATCTTGATTAGATTATAATTTCTCGATATATTATGAAAAATTGCTTTCTATACAATAAATCCCATCCAAATTTAATAGTTTCCAATATAAATCTGTGTCTTATTTAGAAAAAGTAGTTTACAATTTCACGCGATATTTAACAATCTTACGGCGTTTGCGTTTGCATTTTCCGGTGACAGTAATATTAGTGTGTTTTTGTTATTATAAAGACAAAAGCATTGGTAGATACAGAAAAGGAATGAAAATTAGCCTCCTTATACATTTTAGGGTTCCGGTCCCAAAGGGTAACCAACTGAACCCTATTACTAAGCCTCCTCTATCCGACCGTCCGTCTGTCTGTTTAAAATAACAAGTAATAAAAATAAAATTTAATTAAAAACTAAGGGGAAGAACAAGAAATATGTTTTTATTTTCGATGTAAAAAGCAATGTACTGCTTTAAAATAATGATTATTTTCTAAGCCATACGTATTCTATTCACATATCAGCCCCATACACATTATAAATAATGTGTACATAATCGACCTACTTGGTTCCAATTAACCCCCGATCCCCTATTCCACGGCAAAGTCCTCCCCTTCCCTTATTCTCGTTATTATCGATTCTTCACCGCAGAAAGATTTACAGCGCCATCGGTAGAAATTAATTCTCAAAATTAATTACTGAAAGTTAATTGACTTTCATATTTTCCTACATTAATAAGTTCTTGTGAGTTCACTGAAGCATTTCTATATTAAAAAGAAATTGAGTTTTTCTTTCAAATAACGGTTTGGATTGTGGAGTAATTATGTGAGTCGTCGAAGTGCGACTAATGGCTAAGAGCTCATATAAAAAAAACTTGCCAAGTGCAAGTCGGACTCGCGTGCAAAGGGTTCCGAACGAATTGCATTATTGTAACATGTTATTTTAACACTATATACTTATTATAGGTTTTCCTATAACCTATAGGTAAAGAACTACTATCTACACTTTTTAAAAAATTTTAGGCAT
Source organism: Mamestra configurata (assembly GCA_002192655.3). Lineage (NCBI taxonomy): Eukaryota > Metazoa > Arthropoda > Insecta > Lepidoptera > Noctuidae > Mamestra > Mamestra configurata. The sequence continues at coordinate 56,002 of NDFZ01004804.1, forward strand.
GTTAATTTCGAAGATAAGAGGGGGGGGGGAATAGTCATTTTCTCAAAACTGATTATTCTAAAACTAGAAAAACTTTTTATTCTTTTTTCTAGTTTATCCCCCAAATACAATGTATTTATTTTTATAACGCTTTTGTGTTTGGGTCACAGAAGTTCATATGTTTACAAACTTACATCAGGATTGGTCCAGTAGATTCAGAGAAAATTCGCTGTGACAGACGAACAGATAGACACCCGAGTGATCCTATAAGGGTTCCGTTTCTTATGGATGTCCGGAACCCTAAAAACGGCTTCATAAAATGGAAAAAAAATAACAGTTTGCACGAGTCAACAATACCTTGGGCTCTTGATAAAGTACCATTTATCGAAATACCAACATATTTCATTATATGGATTTGATCAAGTTTTAACAATCGCCTTCCACCCAACCTGCCTCTAATCTTGATGTGTTTTCACTTTCACTTGTTTCTTCAAACTTGAGTGCACGAGTTTTGGAGCGATACTTTTCATCAACATAGTCAATCGGCCATCTTTTTTATCTTTTTCCAAAGCTTTCTTGCTCACATGTAGACGAAAGGTGATGTGCGAGAGGGGATCGGACTTTGTCTATTGTTTTACGTTTGTTTGCCAAAATAAAAAGTAAATAAAATAATTGTAAACGAATCAGTAATAATAATAATAATAATAATATCTTAGGACAACTCTTACACGGTCATCCGATCCCAAACTAGGCAGAGCCTGTGCTATGGCAACCAGAAAACTGATAAACATACTTAAATATTTCTAAATACATACATATTATAGACAAATTACACCCAGACACAGAACAAATGATCATGCTCATCACACAAAAATTTGTCCTGGGTGGGAATCGAACCCACGACCTCCGGTTTAGCAGTCAGGGTCACTAACCACTCGACCAACAGGCCAGTGGCCAGTGCAACCATAACAAGGATTCGAGGGAGTAGCAATAGCATCCTGAAAGTTGTGGCTGAGGATCCGAAAGCTCCTGTGCTGAGGCATCTCATGCGAAATCATTGTCCGCATGAAATGTCTCGTAAGTACATGACTTATTAATTACTATTCTTCTATAAATTTTGTTACTAACCCTAGTGCATAAGTTATAGTATATAAGGTGTTTACTAACAAAAATGGTTCCAAAGTTGTTCCTCAATAAAATTATTATTATAACATAACATCGCATCTGCCCAGTCCTTTCCCAAATGAAACGTGTAACAGAAATTACGCAATATCTCTTAACAATGACCCCTTCATTGTACTCATCATTATGAACAATTTTTACTACATGTCTGTCCTCAGAAACTCAGTAGCAGCAACCACATTCAGACCAATAACTATGTGTATAATACTAATAGTGAATATTTAAAATAAAACGTCATAAATAATTGGAACTTTATAACTAATTCAATTCAATTCAATTCAATTCAATTCAATTTATTCATTAACAATTCACATTGTGTTTGAAATCATTCTATAAAATAAACATTAAAAATACTCATATATACACGTAGATACAATTACACTTTAAAAACTGACAACATAGTATTTTTGCATTATTAACAATATTATTCAATGTCAACTTACTAAAATTAAGCATAGAAAACATATAAAAATTAAATCGATGTATATAAAATGGTTCAATGTCAACTTAAAAACACACAAAAAAAAATAATAATAATAAAACATTCGTCATTTAAAAATAATGTCCATAACATATATTACACAAACACATTAAACAAAAATTTACAAGTTTACAGGAGAAAAACGCATGGTCATAATATTACATTTCGTCAACAGAGTACAGACACTTATCTAATAGGAATGTTTGAAGCTTTGTTTTAAATGAAGATGTATAGAACATTTCTTTTAAGTGTAGTGGTAATTTGTTAAATATTTGCACTGCTTGATATTGTGAACTGTGCTTCACAATGTTGAAGTGAGGTTGGATCTTACTTCTCAAATCCTTCCTACGTGTGCTCTCCCTAACCAGTCTTTCCTCATCGGTCTCATATTCATGGATGTATTTCTTAAGATTAGTCAGGAGTACTAGAACGTAGAGACTGGGTACTGTAAGGATGTTTAAATCTAAGAAATGTGGGCGACAGCTCTCTCGTTGTGAGATACGGACAATAGTACGTATAGCTCTTTTCTGAAGGACAAAAGCTCTTTGGCAATTATAATTATAGCTGTTCCCCCAAAATTGTATACTATATCTTAATTTAGATTCAATTAGAGCATAGTATACTATTTTTAATTGTTTAATGTCAATTTCGTCTCTTAGTGTTCTTAACGCATAACACGAAGATGATATAGATGCATCTATGGTGGCAAGTTCCTTTTTCCAATTTAATGAGTCATCTATGTGTACTCCCAAGAATTTAGCTTCTCTTACGAGTTCTATTTTGTCATCATTTAGTCTAATTTCCATGGTGTCTTTATAACGAGCAGTTGTTTTGAATAACATTATTTTGGTCTTTGTACTATTAATTTTTAGCTTATTTATAGTAAACCATGAATAAAGGTAACTTAGAGCTGCATTTACTTTTTCCGTAAGCTCTTTTGAGTTATTTGCCCCAATGATGGCATTCGTGTCATCCGCAAATACCACAAGTTGTATGTCAGGTAGAATTTTGTTAATATAATTTATTAAATCATTAGTAAACAAAATGAACAATATTGGCCCTAATATCGATCCTTGCGGAACACCGGCAGAAATATTAAAAAAAGGTGATTTATAATTTTGTTTATGTCCATCTTGCATCTCACTGATTTCTACGAACATTTTTCTATTTTTTAGGTAGGAAGACAAAAGTTGGGAGGCCTTGCCTCTCACTCCGTAGTGGTTTAGTTTTGCGATGAGTAGATCGTGATCGACAGTGTCAAATGCTGAGCTCAAATCTAAAAATACACCAGCTACCCTCATTTTATTATTTATTTTATTGATAACATCATTAACAAGAGTATAAATAGCGTCTCCTGTGCCAACATTTTTTTGGTATCCAAATTGTCGTCTATGTAAGACTTTATTTAAGTTTATATGAAGTATAAGTCGAGATTTAATTATTTTTTCGAATATCTTTGAAAGTGTCGGTAGCAAGGAGATTGGCCTGTAATTTTTAGGATCAGTCTTTGTGCCTTTTTTGTGAATCGGTATGATCCTGGCTATTTTTAGCTGTTCTGGGAATATCCCCTCGTTTATGCACTCATTAAAGAAGCAAGAAAGCGGTTCGGCAAGAATATTTAAATGATCTTTAATGACAGAAATAGGAATTTCGTCGTATCCACAAGAACGTTTATTGACCATCTTTTTGACTATATTAGAAATTTCATTTGAAGTGGTAAGAGTAAAACAAAGTTCGTTTTCGACCCGTTGTGTACTTTGTTGTAGTAATAAAGTCACTTCTTCATTTTTATTTTCACTGGTGAGACATTTACTATTAAAATGTTTTGCTAGGGTGTATGCTACCTCTTCGTGATCATCAACTATTTTGTCGTCAATTTTAAGTCGTAGATGTTCCGTATGCATAACTTTAGATCGGTTTGTGCAATTGTTAACAATTTGCCAGATTTCTTTGCTTGGGTTTGTTGAATTGTTTATTTTTTCCCTTACCGTTATTTTCTTAGCTTTCGTGATAACCCTTCTATAAATTTTGATGTATTTATTTTTGTAATTTAGAACACTAGATTCAAGGTTATTACCATTATTAGCGCATAACATCCGTTTCATTTTGCTAGAGATTTTCACTCCTTTGGTGACCCATTTTATTTTAGTACTCTTAATAAGGTTTATTTTACGTTTCTTGATTTTGTAACTATTTTTAAAGACCTCTGAGAACTTCTTTATAAATGCATTAATTCCCATATTGCTCCAGTTATATCTCAATATTCCCTGCTTAAAATAAATGGCGTTATTAGAATTGAAAACTCTCTTATTTATAACAATGTGCTGATTGTTGTTACTTGACTTGCTTGCCAGAGTTTCCAACCAAAATTTACCTAAAAGACCTCCATGTCCATCAGCCAGACCATTGTGGTCAACTTCGCATTCCTTTGTATAATTTTCAGGTAGATTAGTAAGGATATTGTCGATGCACGAATATGAGTCATTTCGAATAAAAGTTGCAGTGTTAACAAGATGCCTAAAATTGTAACATGTTAATAAGCTGACAAATTCGGTGCGTTTTTTATTATCTAAAAGTAAATCTATATTAAAGTCGCCGCATATTATGCAATTCCTATTAAATAAATGTCCTAACAATTTTTCCATACGTGTAGTGAAAAGTTCAAAATTCTTGTCATAAGGACTACGATAACAACAACATATGTATAGACCGGTGTCGATATCTTTAACACAACATATTTCAAAACTATCCATCATATAAAGTTTGTTTATTACATCTACATTCTCTACTTTTCTATCCACATGCCCCAGGATCAAACTACCACCTCTAGTCTTTTTACTTCTGGTATTGCATGAAATTAGGTTGTAGTTATCTAAAGAAAAAGAAAGTACGGATTTATCGTTTAAAAAATGTTCACTAATACATATGTAGTCTAGCTTGATTTCGAGACTTTTTATATAAACATCCAATTCATTCTTTTTATTACTAATACCACACAAATTCTGGTGAAATATGTTGATATTTTGTAACCTAGGAGTGATTATTTCATTACGATAACAGTTACTACCAATTTCTGTTTGTAAACTGGAGTCCCCCATTTTATTACCTACGAAAAAAATTATCATCAGCTTGCTGTGTTGTATTGGCACAAGTTTGAGTACATGAAGGTTCTGAAATTGTATTTAGCATAGGTTTAGGAACAGATTGGAAGTAATATTGTATAGTGCCTTTTGGGGGGATATTTTTATTACTACTACTAGCAGTGAGTTTACACTTTTCGGTCCTCCAAGAAATTATGTTTTTGCGCCCTATATTGTTACAGTATTTAGTGTAGTTGTTTCGATATTGAATTCGTAATATTTCTCTTAAAAACAGACGTGACTTTATTACTGTGTTTGGTCTATATCCACTGTCAATAAATTCTACATGCTTCAATTTATCGCTAATAAGACTAAGAATAGAATTTATTTTAGACGTGTTGATGTATCTTGCACTGTGTACATTTCCAACTAGTACATTTGTGTGTGAGATTTTATATAAATTATAATGTAAGAAGGATTGCATAGTAATCAGATTGTCATCGTTTGTGCCTGTCAATATTATTACAAAGTCTCTTTCGTCAAAGTTTTTACATAAAGATATACATGAGTCAACTATTTCGTCCGTGGGTGCTCTCGGTTTTATTATAGACAGTACATTATAGTCCGCTCCCAAGTCACGCCGCAGAAAACTACCTATATAACTCTCCTGTTCATCAGTAAGAATAAGTACGTTATGTTTCCTAGAATTAGTGTTGTTTTCCTGTATTTTAGTTGGTTCTGGCTTCTCTGCACACTTTTTATATCCGATGAAAGATGGTCTCCGTAACATAGTCTGTTTAGGCTCATTTACAGAATTTCTGTCAAATGTTGCGCTTGGCGAGGGTTGCTCAGTTTTAGATTCGGTTTCTGACATGCTGGTTACAGATTTTTCTACATCGATATTAGTATTGTCGTAAGGTTTCAGAGGAGAAGCACAGAAACTGTTTGTCAGCCGACGTCGTACACTCTTTTTAGAACTTGATGACATATTGTGATTAAAGGCAGTCAACGGGCTTCTACACAATTGTTTTAGTACGCCGAGCTCCTGATTCATATTCGATACTTGTTTCTTTAAGTCGAGATTTTCAAGAACAATATTTTCCATTTCATTTTGTGTACTTTCTAGTTGAGATTTTAATTCCTTTATTTCTGCCTTTAGTTCCAACATGTACGTAGAACAGATATTTGAAGATAGATCTAAGCTTCTGCCAAGTATTTCATCACAAGACATTAAACTTGTGTCAATTAAACTGTGTTCAAGAGACTCCATTGATCGTGATTTAATTTTAATCATAGATTGCTTTTTCCTTGTGGTGATATTATTCACTTGTTCCATATTATTGTTTGATCGGAATTATTACAAAAAGTCTTTTATTCGGTGAGGATCGAGCTTGCGCCACTTCGAACCCAAGTCCGGGCTCGCTCTGAACGTGCTACCGTGACATTTACAATTATAGTTTAAAAAGGTCTTTACTTGCTCGAGTCAGCTGAATGTCAGTGGCAAAATTACTAGTAATGACCTCTAGTGAGGAGTAGCGGAAATAGCACGGTTTTCGATTTTGTTGTCTTCGTTTCAGCTATTTGGCTATAGATGGCGTTAACTCAATAAAGATAATGATTCCTAATTAGTTTTATTTCTATTCAAATGCTAAACAAAATAACGAAAATAAGTACCTTTTCGAGTTTATACTTCCTGCTTGATAAGGAATAGTCCAGGAAAAACCAGTTTTATAAGGATCTTAACTGTTTTGTTCAATTGATTTTGAATTGTGTGGTCGTTTATTTTCTGGCACTTGATTGTTATTTTCTCCCGCTTCATTGCATATTTCACACAAACTCCAATATCACTCACTATGTGTCACTAGTGCAATCATTTAATCACTATTTAGTTGGTCTCTTATCACTTTTACTATTTTATTATGAGTTTTATACACGGAGCTGATTGTTTGCTTACGCACAGTAGCGCCCTCTCTCTTATAATGAATGAGATAAAGTGATTTATGATCTGTCGCTACCGTTCTGCTCTCGTAGAAACGCCATAGTTTTTCGGCACAGAATAAATTTACTTAAATTCAGTCGCTTGAATTTATAAATGAAATATATTATGATAGTCACCATCTTCATCATCAGCCGAATGACGTCCACTGCTGGACATAGGCCTCCCCCAAAGTGTGTGTTTTTAGCGGTCTAGATTTCTGTTTATTTCTTCTTTCTTTTCAAAAGGAAGTACCTGTGTGCTATTTTCACTGTATTCTTTTATAAGTGTATTGTGTGTACATAAATAAATAAATAAAAGTTATATTAAATCATAGTTAAATCTCGGTAAAAGATTCTCATTTCAAACAAATATTGTCTTCATCTCAATCAAACATTACAGATAGTCTTTCATATTTTACATCAGCTTTCATATCAGCATTATTTTTCTTTCATACAGCCATAAATAAAATCTGTGCCAATCACTCAAACGCGTATTTCGAAATCGCCATCACGTATCGTCTATAACTTAATCCGTGGAATCGTTACAATGCATCAGCGTACCTGTATTTACAACATTCATATTTCAACAAAGAGGCTTAAACCCTCCTCATAATGCATGTATGAGTTCACTCTAGCTGGATATGAACGTTTGACTTACACCGAGTTTAAAGAGAAATTTTGATAAAGGAGGTAGGCTAAATAGCGGTTTGACTGTACCTTTTGTAGCAAATTTTGGGTGAAAATATGTAATGTTTAAGCCGTATAGCCGGTAGTTGGTCAAAGAGATGTGGTTTTACAATTTTCCGGGGTGGAAATTACTTGATTTCCTAAAAGGCACGCGGGGTATTTTTTACGGATAATGTTGAAAATTTGAAGAAATTCGAAAGAAACTCAAAAGTTTTTTGAAGTGAAATTCTTTTTCGGTTACGCGTCACATTTTTCCGTTACGCGCCATCTTTTTCTTGTCCCTACCACGGTTGATTCGAAGAGTACTTTCTCCAGCGGAGTAGGGACAGCATGTCGTTTAAGCGGACTTACTCCCACCACTAGACTTGACCGTTTTTTGTATTAGAGATAGTTGTTGTTGTGTGTTGTCGTTGTGTGTTGTGTGTTGTTGTTGTTGTCGTGTGTTGTTGTTATAGTTGTTGTGGTAGTTGTTAGTTGTTGTTGTTGTAGTTGTTGTTGTTTTGTGTTTTGTTTTTACAAACTAAAAATGAAAACAAAAGTAGATTATTTTTCGCAAAATAAGGTAATAAAGAAATTTCACTTCTTACGTGTGTACACTAGTGCACGCACACTTTTTTTTATTATTACTTTTTGGCTCTCGTTTACCACAATCTCATCAGATGGAAAGCAATGATGTGGTCGACGATGGAGCACGCTGGCCTATACTTCTAGGCCAGCGTGCTCCATCGTCGACCACAATAGATAGCTACAATAAAATACAGAAACGTTATCTCTTAATAGACTTATCTCTACTACTTCTGCAAATATCCATCGACATTGGATTATCAGATAATTTGGAGCATCGTATCTTCGTCGCAAATTATAATAATCCTGATAGAGATACTCAGTTTATTATTGTTATTAGAAGGCCCAGAGTAAATCCGAGGTACCACAGTGTAGCCTATTACGTCATTGTACAGTATTGACATACCTGAATCAATTCATAGCTCAAACAGCAGGTGTAGCCACTGTTGGCACTGACATCAATCAGGATCAAACAGCGTTTGGTTGACAACCAGCTGATTTTGGACCAAATGTAATAATAGATGGAATACTGAATTATTACCAACCGCGTCTAGACTGCTAGCAAATAATTTGAAATGGATCTTATTGACTTCTTTGGAAATATCAAGTGGGTGGTACCGACCTTGTAACCATAGCCAAATTAAATAAAGTGTAGTGATTTAAGTATCTACTCCTAGGTCACTGCTGTATCATTGCTTGAAAACAGGATTTTCTAAGTTTTTATTAATAATATTAAGAACAGAAAGGAAGTAATGAACGTCCACGATGCCGTGTCTAGTGACAGAATCTTTTTATCTCTCACAAATCCACTTATAAACGTTTGTAACTGTACTTAGCCACATGTGACGCTTTTTAGTTTTTTAGTTTATGTTTGTCTGTCAAGTCTGATGTCAATATCGGTTCTGGCTGTTTGTGTATGTGACTTTTTATGTTTGTAAACGCACCCACGATAAAGGAGAAATACCTAGTGTGGAGCAACGTTTAAAAAAAAAAAAAAAAAATGTCATATGTCATTTTATACTGTCTGTACTACGTTTCATTTCACAGTATATACAACTGCTACCTCTAAACTTATACCACCAGATTTTAGAGGTGCCGTGCTCTCCCTATGTGTCACTCTACCTGCCCACCATTTGCTAACTCCTCGTTAACGCCATTAATAATATCAAAAACATGAATAAAATAATGGTCTTGCTCCGGTTATACGGTTGGTCGGTAAAGGTCATTTAATTTAAATCCACCAAGTAAGTGAAAAAATGAAAACGCACATAACTCGCTCCAAGCTTGCAATGAACATTCCATCATATTAGATAAGCCAAAAGCCAAATACATATATGTAATGCATGTTCCTCGATAGCGTATTAGTCTCTAGAGAGTAACATAACATCGTCACCTCGTCCATAATGAGAAAAACGTACGGCTCCCGCATCACGTTCCAACCACGTCAACGCGTGACATTTCCTTTTGTATAACTCGCGCCTTGAGGACACGACTTTTCTTCCCTCTCGTGCTGTGAATGGGACGTGGGAGATATGCATTATATTTTTTTAATAGAAGTAGCTTGCACCGCGGTAGTGGTCTGAGCAAATGGAAGCAAGATGTTTCTATCTTGCGTGATATAGTGACACAATTTTATCGAAGTCGGTGTCCGGAACCACGACGGATTAACGAGCTAATACTGAACACAGTTCATTTCATTTGTGAATTATTCTATGACAATGTGAGTGGGTCTTATTAAGACTTTCTGCTGCATACAGTAAGCATCAGTTTTGTAGAACCACCTCTCAGTCTGGACCACACTGGACGGTGGTTCTACTAGCTGTATTTATCGAATTATTTCATCTGACAGGCATTTAAATTTAAAACAGTTTCGAATCGAAATAATCAGGTTACAAAACGGGCTATAAGTCAATCAATCAATCAATCAATCAATCATTTATTTTGTTGAACATAGGTATGGTTACAGATGGTACATTGTCTAATATATATGCGCTATGTTTTGCCAATATATGGCGTACAAAATTTACATAAACAAGCAATTAGAATTACAGTTCCAATTCAGATGGCATGTCATTACATTAAACAAATAATTCTATTATAAATATGTCAGTTAAGTAAACAGGTCATTACAATCTTAGACAAATAAAAACATTCATGCTTAATCAATAAATAAAATCAAAAGTGCTTAATTAGCAAGTCGGAATCGACATACATCTGTTTATCAGTAGTAAACTCAGTGATGGAGTAGTAACATCTATCTAATAGAAATTTAAACAGAGACCTCTTAAAGGATCCCAGACACTCTTTATTTCTGATAGCTGCTGGTATACTATTATATATTTTTGGGGCCATACCTAGCACACTTTTGCTGAAAAATGCGGTTTTATGAGAGGTAACATGAATGGTATTCTGATAACGGCGAGAGCGCAGTTTTTCAAATAAATGCAAGTTGGAGTGAACAAACACTCCCATTTCATATATGTACATTGACGGTAGAGTGAGCAAATTAAGTTCCTCAAACAATGGTTTACAACTATCAATCGATTGTAATTTGGTAAACGATCGCAAGCATTTCTTCTGAGCTTTAAAAGCAACTTCTCTGTCAGTAGAGTTGCCCCAGAAAATGATTCCGTACCTAATGCTGGAAGCCACATAAGCATTATAAGCTATTTGTACTGTAATGCGGTTAACCGTTTTTGATAGTTTGTACAGAGCATACGCAAATTGACTAAGCTTCTTTGACAAAGTGTCGATATGATGTTTCCAAGTCAGATGACTATCTATGTGAAGGCCCAGAAATTTTGTCATGTCACTTTCAGAGATTGCTACGTTACCATATTTAATATTCAGTTTCGGTTTATTTGTTCTTTGATTAAATGTCATTATCTTAGTTTTATTAAGATTTACTTTTAGATTATTACTAACTAACCAATTTATTATATTTTTAAGATCGTCATTTATGTCATTTTCAAGAATATTAATGTCATTACCAGTAAACAAAATAGTGCTGTCATCAGCAAATAAGACCATTTGATGTTTACTGACCTTAGGCATATCATTTATGTAAATGTTAAATAATGGAGGGCCAAGAATGCTACCTTGGGGAACACCATAAGTTGTTTTCCTAGGACGTGACATGTATGTTCTTTCAACCNACATACATCTGTTTATCAGTAGTAAACTCAGTGATGGAGTAGTAACATCTATCTAATAGAAATTTAAACAGAGACCTCTTAAAGGATCCCAGACACTCTTTATTTCTGATAGCTGCTGGTATACTATTATATATTTTTGGGGCCATACCTAGCACACTTTTGCTGAAAAATGCGGTTTTATGAGAGGTAACATGAATGGTATTCTGATAACGGCGAGAGCGCAGTTTTTCAAATAAATGCAAGTTGGAGTGAACAAACACTCCCATTTCATATATGTACATAAAGAACTATTATCCCATTTTTTTCAAAATTTTAATCTCAGCAGTTTCCGAAATACTTGCGAGAATGGTTATTTTTACATAACTTTAAAAATGTAACACATGTTCCTCTAAATTGGTTGATTACATTGTGACGCCACTATAGAACTCTACTTTATTTTTTTCAGAGAGGCATTATTAAGTAAAGTGCAAACTGAAAGTAAGTATCTATCGAACACCCACAACTACCTAACGATCTTAACTCGAGTTTTCCTCGAGGGACACACACGTGAGTAAACAACTTCAGATCAAACTTGACTTGACGTCATTACTTTTAATCGATACAAAACTTGTAAGTTCGTAACTATGTGGATGTTACAAGAGTCCCGAGTTCATAGAACGAGTTCGAGACACAAACTTGTACATTAATAAGTTTCTCAGAATTACATACAAATAGGTACGGCTTATACATTCTTTTTGTAAAAGGGTGATATGAAGTCACTGACTAGAATGTTCTTATAAAGCAGAATTGTTGACCTTGCAATTAATTTATTTCAGACAAAGTTTTTCATCCTAAAAATCTCTAAAATGTATTTTTGACGGTCAAAGGGGTATGTTAGTTCACTGATTAGGATTTCATAACGAACTAGATATGTTTTCCCTGTTAGAAAGTTCGTCAACCTAATCATAATGTACCTATTTTACCGCACGTTGCATTGTATGGTTCGTAATTTTTAATACACGAACAATATATACATGCCTCGTAAATGCATTTTTTGAGCAAATGTGTTGATTAAGCTACAAAGTGCAAATTTTGGTTGGAGTCAAGTGTAAACGGTTGTTTTTGAAGACGTGAAAAAATTCATGGTAGTAGCATATTGAATTTAAACGAAAAACTGTCACAGCTAACTTAAGTAGTATCTACAAGTTAACGAGTAATATAGTCGACCAACTTAAAAAAAGGAACTGAGTAAGTAAAGAAATCCTTACGATTCCATAGAAAAATCCTTAAAACCAAGTGCATTTGTAATAACTTTGTAATCTTATAATAGTTAAGTACATTTTTCTATTTTATGGCATGGTTTAGTGGACGGGAAACTACGGAACCCTACACTGTGCGTAGTCCCACACGCACTTGGACAGTTTTTTTAATAAACTTTCTCCACGTCACTCAAATCAGATCACATGACAACGTAAAAAACTTCCAAGTTGAGAAGAATCACGGAGAATCGAGTTGTTATAAAGATTAAGTCTAGAATATAGGGTTTTTTTTCCAAAGAACAAAGAATTTGGACGTATGCAACTATGTGATTTGCCTTATCCCAAACAGAATAATGTCTTATGCAAAATTAAAGTTCAGTAAAGTTTTGCTCACTTGGCACGCTCTTCGAACTTGGCCACCTCGCACTCTAATAGCGAGGTGTGCAACATTAACGGAGATGGAAGAGCACATTACACTGAGAGAGTCCTACTGCAATTACCATTAGATCCAATAACAGTAACAGTGCTATAGTATTCGTAAATGTCGCTTGGAACGGTGTTTATCGGACTAAAACTTTCCAATTGCGACGAAAAGTTAACAATCCGTTTTAGTTTTTCGAGAAGGAATATTTTTAGTTTCACCTCGTTATATGATGAAAAAGGAACAAAATTTGGCCTGCTGTGGAAGAATTATTTTCCTAACTAATAACGACTCGTTTTTACAGTAAGAGTTTAAGCAGTCACAGAGTCAGCAGTCAGTTTTTACAGTAAGAGTTGCGCCACTTCTTCTTCCTAGCTACAACACTAGGAAGTGGTGACGGGCGGGCGTTTTGGGGGACTGTCTTTATGTAGAACTTTGAGGTTCATAAAGTGCTGGCACGCAGCCTAATTTGAATAAATGACTTTTGAATTTTGAAAAAAAATTGAGTTTTTCGAGCATTTTTTTTTTTCAACTAAATCAGTAAAAGCTTATAAATAAAAAAAATAGTTTCCTACGTAAAACAGCAGTGGGCATTCAAAACAATTGTGCGAATGCTTAACAAATATTAAGATTCCATTTGAGGAATATTAGGTAGCTCTCAATCTAAGGGCAGGTTTTTGAATTGAGCTAAAAACATGACAAACCTTATGTTAAAAGATCCGTGGAGTTTCTTGCACGTTCTTCTCCATAGAGATCTACGCTTTGGAACGTGCAAAGAGCTTAATTTTTTTGACCGACCGGCCTTGACAATTCGAAAGTGCCTGTAAATGGTCTAATTGAAGTAAAAGCTTCGAGTCTTTGAGTCTTTGATTCTTGAGTTAATTTTATATTTTGAGAGATTTTCAGGCAGAGAAGAGTTTGAAAAATAATCTAGATACTTGAAACGTTTAATTCAGAAAGCGTGGTAAGTATAAGTATTGAACTTCTACGGACGTTTGTGCAATTCAAACTAGCATTATCGAGAGGTGATATAGTTTTTCTGTAGGAGATAATCTTTGCTTGAACTGATTCACCAACGAAAGTTCTTTTATTGATAAGAATTTCGACGCTATTTTTAACCCCTAAGTGCTACTTTATCCCGGAAAAATACACGGGATCTAAAGAGCCAAAACCGCAAAAAAGGCGAGATATAAATAAATTAAATATCCAATTATACCAAACCTGTATACAGAACTCCTGAAAAGATTTCAAGAAGCAGTTGTTTGATCTCCCCAACGCTTGTTCAAAGTCGAACTGTATATCAGGGAGGAACGTTTGTTTTAATATAAGAAGATCTGTTTATTTAAACTTTACGTAAGCGGAGACTGAAGCATCGGGATTTAAGGCACGTGTAGGCAGACCCGTGCTGAATAATAATGAGAGCTAGTACATTCTGTGGAGAAAGTTTAGTAGTCGCGTGAGGCTTGGGTGTTTAGGCCCACAGCCCTGCTGACTTGCTAAACTTTTCACCTGCTATTTTTTGTGCAGGTCATGCTATCCTATACTTTTATATATCGTGGTTACCTTTTATAGTTCTCCTGACCGATTTCGGCCATGGCGGCCACTCTCAACCGAGACTAGTAATCGGCGCGTTATAGTGCACAAGTGTGTACGCAAACACAGGTGCACTCCCTCTTCCCTTTTCCATCACTCTCATATTCCAATGGGACGGCAACCTGACAAGACCGGAGAGAGATCTGGCGTAGGACCAATGGCTTAACGTGCTTTCCGAGGCACGGGGCTATCACACGACTAACTTCTAAACTCCGGGAGGGCGTGGTTATTCTAGAAATGTAAGAATATCTGAAATGTGACACGTTCAGCAGGCTCGCGTTTAACCGCAATCTCAGTTTGTGGAAAGCGTTGATGTGGTCGACGATGGAGCACGCTTGCCTAGAAGTAACCTATTCATTCTTGACTTAATGTTGTAGGTATAAGGAATCACATAATCCGGCAGAGAAATCCACACTTCAGCTAGTTGCAATGTACTTGGTACTTTTTACTAAAGAGGCAAAGCATCGAGCGTTGAGATCGATATTATTGTGTATAGATTTCTGTGCGAATGAACAATAAGATCCAAAAAATTGCCAAGGTAAATCGTTACCAACTCTCCATGGATTCAATAGTAAATTTACCTATATTTCGTACTAAAGGCGACATACTGACTATGAAAAAGCATTAAAATCCCTCTTCCAAAATCATTAAGCTCATCCCTTGGATATCCTATTCACAACTTTCTACTCAACTCCTCGTAATGTTTTACTTATTTTACGACATTACACAACCCATTCGGTAAAAGTCGGCCAATTCCGTCGATCTTCGGATTTCCCCGAACCAGTGAGAAAATAAAATACCCGAAAAGGAGGTAGCTTGTTCCTTAATTGGCCCTTAAATTTTTGGAAGATACGAAACGAAATTAAGGCAGGTTGTGCAGTGAATGTAGCAGAAGGTAATCAATTTAGTTAATGAGACCCAATACGGAATTAAAGAGAAGAAAACAAAACTTAGCATGCAAATTGGAATAAAGTTAGGATTTTCATTCCTTTTAAAATCGTTTGAATCACGACTCAGCAGGCATTTCTTTGAATTTCAAAAATGAATTATATTTGATGTTAGCATTGCAGGTTAATCGCATAAGTTTTCTCTTTGATTTAGGTACTTTTTTGAAATGCAACTTGATTCTAATTATTACTGGTACTCATTAAAACCTACCCTCATTAAGCCCTGGAACGCAAAGGGCTTTAGAAGGAACTCGGATGGGTTTTAGTCAGTCAGAGTCTGACACGCCCTTCCGCTCCACCCAGAGCGGAAGAAGTCATTTGATGATTTCACATCCTTAAAAAAAGATACTCATTAGAGTTAATAAATCCATATGTATAAAAATATATACAGTCGAATTGAGAACCTCCTCTGAAGTCGGTTAAAAACAATAAAATTACTGTTCGTGAGCCTCGCTAAATTTCAAAAACGGCTCGGTCAATTTAGTTATGTAACACTCAAATCAACACCTCGTACGTTCACCAAGTCATTTTTTTTTTGTTTTTTCTAGTTCTCTACTAAAAACGATTATTAGTGTTTTCATGACTTATCTTCTAAATTTAATTACTTGCAAACTTTTTCCTCAAAAACACTTCATTATCTCATCGCCAAAGAAAAATATAACAAGGAAAGCAGTGCTTAACACGTGGGCGGAGCCGCAGGGCTGGCTTGTCATTAAATAAATTGCGCCATTATAGCCGCTTCGACAACTTCCAAGCGATCCCAAGCGCCCTCCGGCTCAATGGGGTAATCGATTTACAGGTAAATACCCGTTTTAATGTACTCTTTACAACCCCGTACGAAGAGAAAGCGGTTCACTAGGACAAAGCGGTTCTTAAGGGTGCACTAGTCGAAAGGCTGAATTCGTTGACGGGCGCGATGAAATGCATGCTTTCTCATCCAAAATCATTTAGAGGTAGGAATAAATGCTGGGAAAAGACGCTAGTGCGCATACAATTTCACACTTCCATAAGATGTACAAAGATATACGACCGAAAACAAGCGCGCAAAATTAATAAAGACCTTTATGGATATTAACGCCCAAAATGGCGCAAAATTTGGAAGAAAAATAGTGACGAGATAAATACCTACATCATTATTTTTTGAAGTATCCCGTCAATCAGTAGAATAATCGCCATACTAGGTTTGTATGGAACAATGACTGACAAACCAAAATCGGTGTCAGGTGAAATTATATACAGTCTTCAATTTCCTTAAATACTTAAATTAACTCGTAAGTGTAATATTATTTCTACAGAAGAAGATACCCCGGGCGATCCCCAGCCACCATAGGCGCGGGCCTGCGGATGGCAAGCGTTAAATAGCTCGCTTTCCGATCACCACCAGGCCCGGGTCGATGGCGCGTTGTGTTCCACGCGCGCCTCAAAGATATGTCAGTATAGTAGACGGGGCCCGCTAGGGCCAGTGCCTGCCAGGGTTGTGGAATTTGTTCCAAAGAGTCACCGCGGCCCTGGAACGCGCCGTATTGGGCTTAAAAAGGAACACGGATGGGTTTTAGTCAGTAAGAGTCTGACACGCCGTCTCAACCGACAAGCCTTACGTTCTAATTTACAATGGCAGCCGTCGTTATACGTCACCACTATCTGTCAAATTTGACATTTTCATTGACATTCACTTATTTATTAAATTTAAGGATCGCTACCAACACGCACCCTTAATTATACATAAATAATGAAAACCATGCATAAATCCTTTCCAAATCTTAATCAAACGTACTTTTAAACAAAAGCAGCCACAATATGTTTAGCATATAGCCCTGCTCCCGGCACCTTCCATTATAGCGTCGATGTTGTAACCTTGTTACATACATATTAATGGGAAAGTTCCCATTGCTGTATACTTACGCCCTTGTAAATATTTAGTATCCACCCTAAGTGTTAAATAAAGATGGAGTTACAGTAGAACTACTTTGGATGACGGTTGAAATGGATTTGTGCGTGCAAGCTCAGACTTCAGTTAAGCGTCTTCGAAATACGAAGCGATTATAGCGCGAATAAGTGATTGTCACGGTAATTTGTATGGCAAACCCGATCGCCTCATCGTTTTCCATTTTTGCCGAATATAATTGCAACTAGCCGTTACATATACTGACTTTTCAACCATGTATTTAGATACATTGGGCTATCAGTTTAAATTATACGTGCTCCAGTGACTAAAATATGATCTATGATGATAATATCTTACTTTATATGTAAAAAAAAGGTTAACTTTGGAAGTTTCTAATGACCCGATTACAGTAAATACTTTGCTGATAGAAAACACGATTCCTGTGGGATCGGATGGGTACGGAAGCAACGTCGCAGAATAAAACTACAGAATAAAAGTCCACTAAATCAAAATCTTCCACTGGTCAAATGATTTTATTTATTACGGAGTCGATTTTTATGAATTTTGGTACAGGGATAGATATTTTTAGCTGCGGATAAACGCTAGTATTTTATATTCTTTGATGTCAAAGTGAGTCTTCTGGATTTATTTTGTATGTGATTCCTTGTGAATTCTTGCAAATGTCATGTTTACGTAGATATTGAGCAAAACTTCGATTACACTGATAGTGTTTGCTTGAATTTTGGCATATTAATATACAGGTATTGTAAATGTTTTTATAACCAAGTTAAATTTAGCTGAATACACACCTAACATTATGATTTTCAAAGGTTAATTAATTGTATCAATGGTTAACCGATAGTTTCAACGTGTCAACATTTATTTATCGGTAATGTAACTCAAATGTCTAGGCATTTGGGTTAATTATATAATGAATTGGCCAATCATATTATTGCAGAGTAAATATATTAAAGATCTGGATATAATGCATCGCTTGTATTAAAGAACTTTCTCACAAAACCAATATCTTTTACAATCATCACAACCTCAAAAACAGCAAAAAACTAATATATGTTTATTGTTACGTATGATTATATTGTTATTGTTACGATGAATATTTTCTGCATGTAATAACAGTATATATGTCATCGGGAAATTGTAGACTCGACTTCGATATATTATGAAAAAATCATTTGTATACAACAAATCCCATCCAAATTAAATTGTGTAATAAAATATATTTGTGTCTTATTGAGAAAAAATAGTTTACTATTTCACGCGATATTTTATAATCTTACAGCGTTTGCAATTTTCCGGTGACATATATATAGGCTGCTAAACGGGCGGTGTATTGCTTTTATCAGCAATTTGCAGGAGCGATGAAAAATAAATGATGCTCAAAACTTTAATTTAGTGTTTTTAAACGTTGGTGTTTTAAAGTCGATCTAAAAATTTATGACAAAAATTCTTTCACACCGACTTTTGTCTGCACGAGCTGATAAAAATTTTAACCGACTTCAAAAAAAGGAGAAGGTTCTCAATTCGGTTGCTTGTGTATTTTCGTTTTTTTTACCTAGTCAACTTCGTCATTTATGAACCGGTTTGAAAAAATATTTTTTTTATGTGAAAGGAAAAATAAATATAAAAATTTTATCAAAATAAAATCGGTTCAGTAGTTTGGTTTTTAAATACTTTTGACGACATTGTAAGTTGTTGTAAGTAAATATGATTTTCTATTTTTGACAATGGTGTGTAAGTTATTTTGATAGCCCTGCGTATATTGTCAATAGTACTATTTATTTATATTTTTAACCGACTTCAAAAAAAGGAGGAGGTTTTCAATTCGTCCCATGATCATCAAGTAAGGATCTGATGATGGGATCCTGGAGAAATAGTGAGAACTCTTCAAATTTTATAGGCACACTTGAAGCGATTTGGGTAGTTTTTGGAACACTACTTTCTCGGAGTCCGGGAGTCGGAGTCGGGTCCCATTTCAATTTGGTGAAGATCTGATGAAGAACTTCGGAGATAGGCAACGGAACTCCTCAATAAATGATAGCAAATGGACTGGGATTGCTGAAATCTCATGTCTGTCTATTGTTGTCACCAGTTCATAACATACCACGCCGGTACGCTGTAAAGGAACACCACTAAAAAGTGAGAAAAAAAACTGTTTTACAAATAAATGCAACCGACTTCCAAATAAAAAAAACACTACAAACGAAGTCGGTTGTATTTTTTGTAAAAAGTTTTTGCTAAGTCAAAAACGACCAGTTTCCTAACAACTTCACAAGTTTTATATTTCGAAAATTTCATTGCTCCCATATTAATTGTCTACATATTCTGATCTTTGGCACTCTGTTATATTATTATTTTCATAAGGAAACAATAATATTAACTATATTAATATTAACAAACAACCAAAACACCAACAATATTATATTGATTAATCGGTTTCCGATTTTATACACCCTTATAAAACAATACACCACCCTCTCTTCCTCCCCTTATACAGTGAAACATGGCTTCCCTATGGCGTTCTATATAAAAACACCATAAAATATGGGTTGTAAATCAAGTTTAACATAATAAAATACCTTTATCGCGGGTTTATTGGCCCTCCACAGATCGTTTGGCTCTTGATCTCGCCATCATAAAGTAGATGCAGAAGACTACCACTATCATCGAGGAAGTATGGAAGTACTTTTGATACGATGAAAAGTCGAACAGGTGATAATCATTTTCATACAGTGGGACATTACATAGTGACTTTAAAAAAAAAGTATCCATAAAACTCACTTTCGTCACCATGATCTTTTTTTTCCCTTCAAATTAGAAAGATAATGGTTTACCGCGTACCGGAAAATTAAGCGTGGGCAGGTCTCCGGATAAGGTGGATCGATGACCTGGTAAGGGTCGCAGAAGAATCGCAGGAACAGTGGACTTACGGGATGTCAACGCACAAGACAGGTCGATGTGACGACTCTTGGAGGAGTCCTATGTCCAGCAGTGGACTTCTTTCGGCTAAAGTGATGATGATGTATAAATAAATCGCTACTTGTGTCGATACTCTTGCGCCATTCCATCTTCCTAGCTCTTCGTGCTGTGCTGGCGCTGCCGCTGCGGCTGCAGAGAACCTCAAGCGGCGGAAATATAATAAACTTGTTGGTAGTTATATTTTCGAGCCGTTTGGGGTTGAAACTCTCGGGTCTTGGGGTCCGAGTGCACATAACTTATTTAAAGATCTCTCAAGGCGCTTAGTTGACACTTCACGTGACCCAAGGGCTGGCTTTTACCTTGGTCAAAGATTAAGCATTGCCATACAACGTGGCAATGCCGCCAGTCTTTTGGGTACACTTCCAGTCGACAGCGATGCAGATGAATTTTTTGACGCCATATTTTAGGGTTTATTTAGTTAGGAGATTTTATTTTTATTTCTAGTGTATATAGTTAATAAATAAATTGATTTTAATTTCAATTTTGGAAAGCAAAGAATGGAATACCGGCTACCTACCTGTTCTTCATTTGATGGGTTTTAGGAACTTCTTTAACTTTTTTCCTGTAGAAATTATTTCTATGGCCTATTTAATATAAATCTCATATTTTTCCAGAGTGAAAAAGTAGCATACGGCTTTCAGCGGTGTAGCTTTCCACCGGTGAAAGAACTTTCATAATTGAGTATTTTCCTGTGTCTATTTTTGTACAAGTTGTTCGTACAAAAAAACAAATAACACTATGATGAAATTATTTTCTAATTAAATATAAGATTATTTTCTTTAATATATTTGTTTACGAACCGAGCTGTAATATGATCTATCAGAGCATATCCAATCAACCGAAATAGGATGGTGTAATAATCTTGATCGGTTGTAGAGACTCTGTGGCCACTTTCAAGCTGCTTACTCAGAACTGCTCCATCATCATCAAATCAGCCGGAAGACGTCCACTACTGGACATAGGCCTCCCCCAAGGGGGGGAGGTGTTGCCAATCCAGCAATCACAGTGTAGCTGCAATACACAGAGAATGCTGCTGCCCATTCTCTGGTGAGTCTCTTAGTCGCCTCTTATGACACCCATGGGAAGTGATGGGATGGTGCTATTCTTTTATGTCCGACACAATACAGAAGTGCTTCATAGTACCATGTAATTGCAAGAGTTATGTAAGGATACCAAGTTTAAATTTAACTTAAACTTGCAATTACATGGTAAATGGAGCAGGAAGTTGCTGAAGAAGGTTGCCAGAAAGTGCTTGGTAAATTGGTTACCATTTTTTTAACAGGACGCACATACGAACAATCACATGTAGCCATGGTCATATTACCCTAAAAAAGCAATACTTTCTAACGATCATAAGCTTTAGGACAAAGTGGCATACGACCACGGCTATCCTCTGAACATGACTACGAATATTTTCTTGTGCCAAACTTTTTAGAGCGTGAATTTTCAGTAGTCAGATTTTAGTAATTGAACTGACTTTTTTATTACTTTACTTTTTTTTTTTTTTTTACTTTTTTACTTTCCTTAAATATGTTTTAAACTTCTGTATTCACGTTATTGTTTCGTTCAAGATGTTTGACAAATATTTTTGTTATGTTGCGTGTGTTTTATGGTGTTATCGTGACATAAAACTGTACGTTATACTTTTTTTGTAGTCTATTTTGAATGTGTTGAGAGAGATAAAGCGTGAAGCATATTTAGGAAGACAGTAAATTGTATTGGGGACGGAAATTATGTCTCAAATCACTATTCTAGATTTTGATGGGAGTTTCACTGGCAGATAGTTGATGTTATAAGGAGTGACTTTGGCTATTTTTTTTTCTAGAAAAAGTGTTAGGGTTCCGTGCAAAAAAACATGAAATTGTTAACAGACGCGGCCAAAGTCACAGGCAACAGTTAGTTCGAAATATTTTCAAAGTCGTAGAGACTTCGCAATCGTAGCGGTTTGCAAGCTACACCCAAGAGTAGCGTCTGTACTCGAGCTACGGCGTAGCACAGTGCGTGCTACGCCGTAGCTCGAAGTTGGAAGCTTTCGTGTTTACAAATTTCATAATGCGCTTACCTTTCTTGTATCGTTTCTGTGCATTCTCGACAAACACAGTAACTTCATCATTGTTAAAATCGCAAGATCGAATGCTCTCTCTTGTGTTCTTCGTATCTCCATACTTTTAATTTGCTTTTGTATATTTTTTTGATCTCAATACTGCCACGATATTTCGGAATATTTGGAATGTATTCATTACTTTCTGGAAAGCGTATAAAGCTTTTATAGAGTATACGAGGAATGTTTTCTCATTTCGGGAACGTTTTAATTGAATTGAATAAGATAAAGCCAACGGGCTTGTTTTAATATGTAATTATATTTTGCTGTGTACAAATCGACCAATTTCTATGTATATCGTTATCATCCGTGGATAAGAGGACTTTTCTCATATAGAAGGTGCAACTGTACATTTTTGGGGTTCCGAATATCTGTGACAAATGGAGCCCTTGTAGGATCACTCGGGTATCTGTCTGTCTAGCTGGGTGTCTCAATTATCTCCGAATCTACTGGACCGATTCTATTGAAATTTGGTACATATATAAACTTCTGTGACCCAAACACGGACGCATTACGTAAATAAATAAATTTTGAATATGGGGGACTCTTTTGGGGAACGAAGAAAATTATAAAAAAAAAGTTTTTCAAACTGTACCGTGTCACATATCAAATGAAACGACATATTGTGAGGGTTTTAAATATATTTTAAAATAAATAGTTTTAGAGCTACAATTACGCTGAGCGTGCCTACCGAAAGAGTAGAGAGAGCTTAACATTTGCTGGCAGTCAGACTCAGCGCTGGTTTTCAGTTGGCACCCCGCAGTGACACACGGAAAAGCGTAAATAGGATAGAATCTTTATTTAAATATTGATATTATATAGATATCAATAAACTCTTCAACTGTTTTCCACTTTTGAAAGAATTTTCACCATATCAAAGTCGAACTATTTCCCTGAAATCGCAGTAGAAACAAAGAAAAACGAAAACGTATCAAATACTCGTAGTTCGCATTCCACTATTCCCGATTTTCTTTTGTCTACGTTCAGTGTTTCAGCATTCGCACATGCACTAAATCTACATCTGAAAGGATTGGTTTTGTCAAAGACAGGAAGAATAATAAAGTGCATCTTTCATCATCATCCTCATATCAGCCTGCAGACGTCCACAGCTGGACATAGGCCTCCCGCGCGAATCGCCATAACAACCAGTTCTGTGCGTCTTGCGTCCATGGGCTATCCGCGACCTTCCAGGTCATCGGTCCACCTTGTGGGAGTTCCAACGCTGCGTCTTCCGGTACGCGGTTGCCACTCCAGCACTTTTCGACCCATCGACTATCTGTTCTGCGAGCAATGAACCCTGCCCACTGCCTCTTTAGTTTGGCGATCCTTCGGGCTGACATTTTAACATATTTTATGTATACTTCATCTTTATTTTAACAATAATATAGTCATAATAAAAAATACCAACCAAGCAATAATAATAAAATATAATTCTTAAATGTTTTTTTTTTGTTTTTGTGTCTTTTTGTTAAAAATTAATTAATGACCAAAATATATAATTGTAAACCAAGGCTGCTTCTTATTTTAATTAAAGCGGTGTGTTCTGTGGTTTTGTGCTCACACCATAAATAATTATTGTAAGTCTATACGCGAGGATTTGTAATTGACTTTTTGGTGAGTATGATTTACTTTTTTTCTTGGTTATTTTTATTAGCTGTAAATCCTCCATGTTCTAAATATAAATAAATAATATACCTACTCTTTGAGGGCTGTATCTATTGGATTTAATACATGCTAGCTTCTGCCAGCTGTGTTAAAGTTGAAAACTATCCCAAGGGAACTTACTCTCGGCATTTAAAACATACAGTGTCCGTGGAGTTTCTTGCACATGATTCATGTTTTTGACTGACTGACTGTGACAGTTCAAACGTACCTGTAAATGGTTTATTTGAAAATAACGCTTTTCTTTGACTTTGACATACTCTACCTATGTCTTATTCCAGGACCTGGTCTACCCGTGCACCAAGTTTCATTCAAATCTGTTTGGCCTTTAAGTTGTGAAGAGGTGCGGGTGAGACAGACAGAGAGAGTTACTTTTGCAGGTATTATATGAGTATAGATGAGAACGATTACTGACAGTTACTTTTGAAAATTGAAAAGATGGAGAAGCAAATGCAGCCAATGCTGACGGTTTTTCGATTTATTAACGCCATAGTGCTTATACTGCTTAAAGACCACACTGTGGTTATGAGAGAAAGCAAAAAAAAAGCATTTTTCTTTGACTTCAAAAAAGGAGAAGGTTCTTAATTCGATTGTATTTTTTTATATTGATGATGAAACTAACTAACTTCTTCCTGAATATATAGGTAATAGGTATAGGTAGGTAGGTATATTTATAGGTTAGTTAAGCTAATTAATGAACCAAGTAAGTACAACACAGGTAACTATTTAAAACACTGACTTTTGCCCGCGACTTCGTACGCGCATATCCCATTTTTTTCCCGTTCCCGTATACATACACACAACAAATAAAATCATTACTTCAGCATTCCAGCTGAGATACTGGAGCAACTATTTACGATCCGGCAGTCCAACCTGCCAGCAATCATGCCTAGAATGCTGTTGGAACTGGCTCGCACCCTGTGCACCAAGGACGCACATCTTTTACGCATTTATGCATTAAAGCAATCAATACTCATTTCCGCAAACATCTCATCACATCACACTTAAAAATAATTTTCCAAACCCGACTGGTAGTTTCACAGATTAGCGCGTTTAAGCAAACAAACAAACTCTTCAGCTTAATTATATTAGTATGGATAAAGATTTCATAACTTTGAAGACTTATTAACTTTATTAATTATTCAGTAGTTTTTAAGTTAAAAAGTCTTCGAAAGTTTATAAAATAGAAAGTGTATTCATACACAAACAATAAATTATAAACTTCTGTTTACACAATTACTTTACCATGAAGTAACTTCAAAAGTCGTCGTAAATAATAAATTATATGTACAGAAAGCTAATGGACGCATTAAAGCCTTGTACTACCGAAGGGCGCTCAAAAATGTAAATATAAACATGAAACAAACGTTTTAGAAAAGGTTCTCTGTTTTATTAAAATGTTAACGTAATCTCCACGGAATATCTACTGAAAGCTTAATAAAAATTAAAGGTAAAAATCTTTCAGGGTCAGTGTAATAATAAAAATCCTTCCGACCTATGTCGACAAAGAGTTAAAGCTGCGTAAACAGGAGATACATATGAAGTGGTTGACGTCCACGCAGACTCAATATCGACGTTTGTCAGACGTAATTAGTATTAATATTTAGTATAATTATCTATAATTTAAGTACATTAAATCTTTAAAATAAAATTTATATTTAGAAAGAGCATTTTGCATGTGGTGTTTACCTGTAATTGGTTGTGCAGTTAGATTTAAGACACAATTACTTATAATTATGTTCCTATCTAAGTAATATCTGTAACAACTGTTGGTGAACCTTAATTAAATAAATAAATAAAAATGAAGTGCACAAGTACGCATGTGCGTCGCAAATACATGTGCATAATCTGTTCCTTTACTCGCATAGTCCGATAGGTCAATCTGACACCGGGCTCAGGTACAGGCCCAACGGCTTTACTTGCTTTACGGGTCTGTCACACAGCCAACTTCCAATCTCCGGGTTGCTACTGTGAAATAGTCGAAAAGCCCAGTAACACTTTTTGTCCTTCCTAGGAATCGAACCCGAGGACCACATGCTCGGCAGTCCCGTTTGGGACCACGAGACCAACGGGCAAGTCTGTGTGCCTATGGCCCAAGTGTAAAGTACACTGACCCTGAAAGATTAAATATTTAAAAGCATTGTCATTATGCCACGGGAACCTTCTGCAGCTGAACAAAGATTACGCTATGTCCTAATCCAAGTAATATTCTATTCGTCTCCAAGTTTAATTCAAATCCGTTCATTTGGAGGGATGATTTGCTTAGAAAGTTGGTTTACCATTCGTCACAATATAACCAGTCAACAAACGAACGACTTCCAAATCTGTTAGTCTGCGGTAACAACACTATGTATGAATACATCGACATCAGAAACCACAGCTAATTGCAGAGCATGCTCGCTAAACCACGTCAAATGGCATCGTTGACGTGGAAATACGTCAACACGTAAATACCAGCGTAAACGCAGAAATACAAACGTCACCGCGTCGAACACGTCCACGTCAAATCGAAACTCTGCCGCAAAATCCGTAAAAATAGAAATACGAATCTACCTGCCAATTAAGAACAATTTGCAGACTTACCTATTGTTGTAATACTGATCCAATATTTGCCGAAAATGGACGGATTCGAAAAGAATTCCCAGCAGTATTTTTTCGGACGAAACTTTCATTTATACACACGCTTTTCAATTTGTATTCCGCACTACATTTTGGTTTTTGCTGATTGCGAAATTTGCTTTGTACTGGACGCGTAAAAATCAACAGTTTTAATAGAAAAAGTTTTTAGCATTTGCAGTAGGTACTTCAATTACTAACGCTACGAATATTAATTTATGTAGCTACAGATTTCCAATTTGTTTTGCATCCGATCTTGGGAGTTAAAACAACACAGAGATTGTATCGGGTTTCCTTCTCGTTGCTAGGTTGTGAAAATCAGGATACGGATTTATTACATTTCTCTTGTATAGTATTTTCTCATCTTAAGGAATAGATATAATATCTTTTGATCTTATTTTATATATTTTACGAGATTGCAAAGAATTCAGGTATACCCGCTTCTCCCAGCGGATCCGCTCGCGTGCATGTCGGAAATTATTGCAAAGGAACAAACTCCTGGGATAAAATAGCCTTTACCTCCTTGCTTGATTGTCCAGTTTATAATCCATCACTGTGCCGAATTTCATTTAGATCCGTTCAGCCGTTCCGGAGGATTGAGTAACAAAACTTTAGCATTTATAATTGTAGTAAGAAGTAAGATTTAGCCACGGTACTAATATTTTCCTATTTTGGTAAATTTCTAAGTATGTGACATAAAATATTTAGTTTGAACATCACACATCAGCCGAAAGACGTTCACCGCTGAACATCGGCCTCCTTCAAAGAGGGGGATTAGCCATAATCGCCACGCTTGGCAGGCGGGTCGGCGATCGCAATGTAGCTGTTGCAATGCACAGAGTATGCTGCTGCCCACTCCTGGTGAGTCCCTTAGTCGCCTCTTTTACGTCCATCACCATACAGAAAATCGCGAGATGGTAAAGACAGTATGTATTAATATGACCAAGTTTTACTACGACATCAACTAAGAACGAGGAAACGTGACAAAATTAGTAGAACAGCTATTTTTCGCGATTCCTGGATTGATCTCATAGTAAAAGTACACTCAAGTCCCACTGTTCAAGTCATACGCCTTCAAACTAAACTCAATCCACGGGAATAATCACCTAGAAAACATATCAACAATAATGACAAACACTTCTGAAGAAACATTAGCCGAAACCAAAATAACTACCCATCAAGGAAATGCGAACATCAAGCAAAGTAATTAACGCAGCAAGGCGACAAGCGTGTCCTCGACAAATATGAATGGGGCTCGTTAATCAGCAACCAATGGCGGAATATACGAGGCTATGCTGGGAACTTGTCCATGGTTATTTAGTGAGGCGGTGTAATTCATTGGGAATGCTGTCAAATGTGTGTGATTTAGAAATTATAAATAAGTAGGTGTTGGTGAAGATAATTACGGCAATGGCATAATTATAGCAGTCTGTAAAGGTTTCTATCGATCACGGACTATATTGACAGCTTAGCATAGCGAAGGATGCTTCAAGTCAAGAGTGGATAGGTTACTTCTAGGCAAGCGTGCTTCATCGTCGATCACATCATCGTTTTTCACGAGCCGGTCGATTCTGTAAACATGTCGAAGTGAAGGCTTGGGTGAAGTGATCACGAAGTGAGCTGTCATTCCTTGATTAAATGGATTGACAGGTACCTTCGCGATCACTTCACGCAAGACTTCACTTCGACATGTTTACAGAATCGACCGGCAGGTGTGATTTTGGTAACATGAGCCATAATTAATAAAATTGCATAAAAAATTAGTCTATAAAGGCTTGTATCGAAAATGGTATTTAATTAACTGCTGCGGCCAAAGTCTACAATTAATATTGCACTGGACAAACAAATTGGTGATAAGGATGTTGTAAGTAGCAGTTAGGAAGACAGTGACTTTTTCAATCCATTGCTCTACCTGCTAAATGAAAATCTCACATTAATCTTCCTGCTAAATGAAAATAACTCATAACATACAGCCTTAACCGCTTGTTTTAAAGCATGATACATAAGAATCCCTTCTTATAATAAAGAGAGAACTAGGGAAACTATAAAATTCACTCTTCAAAAGGAAAAAATACTTGCACTCAGCTGCATTCAGTTAAACTGGAAGTTGACTACAAAATATTTGAGAAAAGGCTGGGTAGCAGCAAATAGCAGAGTTGGCATTGTATAACACAATTTAATTTCACCAAGCCCGTTTCCTTATCGGACATCATGACATGATGCGCTACCGTTACTTGGGGGACATTCTACCCATAGGCACGTAGAAAACGTTTAGGAAATACTTCCATTGTGCCTACAGCTAAGGAGTAGAATTCCCCGCCACAATATGTGTTTCTTAATAGCTGATACCGGGAGGACTGTAAGTCAAAAAGGTTACTTCTCTCTCGACCACATCATCGCTAACCATCAGGTAGGATAGTAGTTAAATGGAGGTCTATTAATAAGATTATAAAAAAAAATACTGCAATTATTTAGAAATAAGTATATCTTAAGTATATGTACGAATATAAGGTTCGTCGATCATCAATATGGGGATGCTTTTTATCAATTACAACATGTTTCATAGCGTATCTATTGCGTCATTTCCTTAATGAAACTCGAGTTCGCTAGTTAAATATTTATTGAAGTATTAACAAAATTCGAGTTATTTTACCAACTTCTAAAATCACGTCAAACAATTATGTTTGTTTTATTTTAATTTGGAACAATATACTTTAAATAAGATGACAAAATGTAAAATCATAGTCTAAATTATTACTAAAGCCAAATAAACAATCACTACAAACATATTTATAGATTCGGAAGTAATAATAATAATATCTTGGGACAACTCACACATGGTCATCCGATCCCAAACTATGCAGAGCCTGTGCTATGGCAACCAGACAACTGATAAACATACTTATATATTTCTAAATACATACATATTATAGACGAATTACACCCAGACACAGAACAAATGTGTGGGAATCGAATAAGCGTGCCCGAAGGGGCGCGCTAGGGCCATCAAATAGACGTATTATCCCAACATCTCATTGACGCGCGCGTGCCGCACAGGTCGCGCCTACAGTGGCCGGCAATCACCCTGCGACTCCCGGCGCCGGGAGCGTCATCTTCTGTTACGGTGGTTCCTCCTTCGCTAGCATTACTGCTTCGGAGGAGTTGACTGCTTTCCATGCCTCCTTGCTCCGAACCATGGATTGAACGAGGGCCAGATGAAAGAGGTCGACGCCACCGATGGCCTCGACGAGGACACGGCGATGCTTCGACCAGGCAGGGCAGACCTCCACCGGATTCGTGAAAAGGCTGGGTTCGCATTCGCATTGCAGTAGTAAATCGTCAACTACACCTCGAATTTTAAAGTATTTGTCAATGATATTGCGATGAGATGATATTGCGATTTGAATTTGAATGCTTTTGAAGTACGTAAATTTGTCTTCGGATCAACATAGTGACAGTTGTATAATTTCAAATAACATGCACAGCACGTTAGAAAACAGTTGTAACAGCATATGTTATAATCCGAACCGAGCGTTATAATAAAAATTATGTAACGTAATGAAAGTTGAAGTTAACAATATGTCATTAGAGTATTATGGCTATTAGAGTATTGATAACAGGGCAAATATGATTATACTAAATGAGTGACACTAAGCATTGATTTGTGCTATCGATACGGGTTGTGAATAAGAGAAATATCGCTTTAACTGGAGCGCCAATAATAGACAGGTGAACAGTCAGGTTGCGTACGTCAACCAGCTGTCTTTCATTTTTTTAATGCCACGTCATTTATTATGAACTCCTTGCCGTCATTATGTGTGAAAATATATTCATATTTATGTTGCAATGCAAGAGAACTCGAGACTGAATGTTTGGTTGAAAGGTTTATCTTTCGTTTATAACAGTTCAAATAAGGCGTGCTACTGTTGGGGTAGTCAAATTTGACTAAGATAAGATATCGTCACATTGAAGACTAGAGAAGAAACAAATTGGACATCAATTTTATGCACTTTTGGGGAACAAATAAGAAAAATAAAATGATTTTCAAAGTGAGCTCTGTGACATATCAAATGCTTATGGTAAGGATCTCAAATAAATATTATTCACTATCGTACTTGGCCGGTTTTATTATGTACAGTTACTCAATATAAAAGCAGATACTTTATCGGAATCTAAAATAAGTATTAACAGTGCAATGGGTAAAAACCGATGTATTGAGTTAGGTAATCTCCTACGGTCAACATTTAGTTGGATTATCTTTTAACCCTAAAAAGACAGAAAGTTATCACTAGACACTTACATCTCTGAGGACCTCTGGTGCCTAGGTACAGTTATGTCTTACGTTTGAAAGACGTAGGTATAATATTTTTTGAATTTTAAGTAATACATTTGATTCTTTGTAACAAAATAAACGCAGAACCTGAAAAGAGGACATTGTAGGTATTCATAATTATTGAATGAACAACTTTTTCTATGGGACCAACACTGAAATCGCGATAAAAACACCTGGTCAGTACAATTTGTCAAGTTATGCAAATATGCACACAGAAATGTACGGAGCAGTCGAATTTACATACTAAAAGATGTGCGTAATAATATAATATATATCCTTTAGTACACTGTCTGAATTTCAGGTTAATTCTGTTACACGTTGCATATTGTGATTAGAGTGTCGTTTTACTTAAACTTATTTAAATTTTATAATTATTAACGATGAAATTACTACTTGGACTGCATTCTAATTATTAATACAACAATAACATAACGTGAGTCTTTGGGACGTATCTTTAATACCATTATAAAATATATGATATCATCTTTCTAGTGTTAAGTACAGATAAGAAAATAAAGAGATATAAGTCAAGTATTTGATTCTTAATATTGACTTAAATAATATTATAGCAATAAGACTGACCACAAAATGTCTTCTATAAAATTAACTTTTTAAATTTTGCCTTACAAAAAGAGGAATAATTAAAATTAACGACAGAAAAAATATTACTACTTACAAACAAACTAGAAATAGATTATTGACGACAGATAGTCACAATAGCATAGTTTATTGCAAAACAAAAATAACAATGTGGTACTAAATTAATTTTTGTACTTATTGTAGTAATGTTTAAAAAAACCATTTCTGAAGAATGACCAGTCTATTCCATTACGTGCTCTATGTCATCAAAACAATTTGACAAACAATATAAATTACACTGTTTTATTTATATATTAATAACAAACTCATTTTGATTATATTTCGATTCAGCAGTTGCAAGTGTTAGGTTAGTTAATGTCAAAATGGGAAAAGACGAAAAATTGCATGAATATGAATACAGCAAAGTACCAACGCAGCATATTGTTGCCGGTGAGTTTTGATTTTTTTTTTACTTCTTAATAAAAGAAGAGGACAGTAATAATGTGCCTTTAGCAAAGTTTAAAGAAGTCAGCAAGGAAGTCACCTCAACTTATACCAGGAAAGTGCATGTATGCAGGCAAGAATTTGAAGCCGAGGATATTGCATCATACGGTACAGAAGTACACAACATATTGCAGCATCGGGACTCCTTCAATGGTTTGAGCAACTGATCCACGTGTTGATTGTTTTCATGATGAAGAGTAATACTGGGAGCTACTGATACCATTTACTTCGAAAATGCCATTGAGGTGGCAAAAGGGAAATCAATTTTTTTTTAAATTTCCCAGCCTGCATCAGACGCACCAGGCTCTCTTGACCTCTGGTTCTTCACTGTTTGATACCTTACTTACGTCCACTTCTAGAAGCGAGCCTTCCCACTACCTGTATCAGGTCATTGGCCTACACTGATGGAAAAATTCACCGTCACGTCTTTCAGTACACTGCAGTACGTTGCAGCCCCATCGATCATTCCTTCCTTGGCATTGTCCTACCTACAGGTATACCTATGTCTGGCATTTTTCGAGGATATGACTTATCTCATTTAAATCTTCCTGTTTTTATATTTCAGAAAAGCAAGAAATACCCACACATTACGGTTACGGGGTCAGACATATCCAGCTTTTGATATGTTTCCTGTGCATAACGGTCAACTTCATAGGAAGAGGTCACATGGGGGTCACTGTGGTATCTATGACAAGTCCTTCTAAACATATAGCAGTTATAGATACGAACCTCACTGGACAAGCTAATTTTACGAATGTCGAAGAC
This sequence comes from Mamestra configurata, assembly GCA_002192655.3. Taxonomy (NCBI): domain Eukaryota; kingdom Metazoa; phylum Arthropoda; class Insecta; order Lepidoptera; family Noctuidae; genus Mamestra; species Mamestra configurata. The sequence goes on from NDFZ01004804.1 coordinate 88,748, forward strand.
CAGAATATGGCCATAGAAGATATTAATGGTAATTGTACAGGCAACAAAAGTATTGAAGAAGTCGCATTTGTGAATTCAACAGAGGATCACCATAAAGTGAGCAACAATTTATTAAAAAAAAATTAAAGCAAACAAAAAGTGTACCGTAGTTGAACCAGTAATTTATGTTACTATAGTTTAAGTAGTTCATCTTTGATTGTGTATTCCAGATGTTTGACTGGCCAAAGTCGACGCAAGAAATGGTGTTAGGTGCATTCTTCTTGGGATACTGCATCATGACAATACCCATGGGACTGATCGTCCAGCGATGGGGAGGAAAGATACCGTTGCAAATTGCCTTATTTGTCAATGGAGTTGTGTCTATTTTGACCCCATGGTTAACTAATTGGGTAAGTCCATCATTCAAAGTTACTTTGCCTGGAGACAACCGGATAGCTTAGTGAAACTGGATGTCATAGGAAATGTCGACGAAAAAAATTCACCTACTCGCTGTTCTGATCAGATCAAGGCGATAACAGGACTCACTTTAACCAATGCCCCAAGGAAAGCCGAAGACAAATGGGCAATAATTCCATCAAAGCTTGCCAGAACGAGGCATGAAGATCACGAATAAGAAAAATAACCTTCAACGATTACGTTGTTTATAAAACGTACTATTGACTGTTATTTCCGGATATACACAACACAACCAATCAAAGCGACAAGTCTTATTATATCTCTTGCATCTAGTGCATCTCGTGATCTTCATCAGGTCATCAATCTAAAGCAATGCTTCGGGTAGGCAAGTCCAGCAGTGGACAATAGTGATGAATGTAGAGGATGATGATGATTGTCGATTCTTTTTCAGGGTGGTTGGAAGGCGGTCTGTGCCTGTCGTATTGCTCAGGGTCTGTCTCAAGCAGGAGTCTATCCCAGCATACAGAACCTAATGGCAAAATGGGTGCCAATAAGCGAACGTGGAACTCTTACCAGCTACGTTTATACAGGTACAATATATTTTCTATTGACATAATGTAGCTACAAAAAATGTATGAAGTAATAAAGCTGAAGAGTTTGTTAGTTTGAATGCGCTAATCTCTAGAACTACCAGTCGGATTTGGAAAAATATTTTTGTATATGATAACCACATACATGAGGAATGCTGTATATATATATATGGGATATACGCGTACGAAGTTAGTACTCAAATAAAGATAATAATTATGACGTAAATAGTAGTTGTGGTTGACATTACCATAAATATACAAATATGCGTTATACAAATATGTATATAAATTATGGAACATTAGTCGGTTATGTCAATTTGTTTTGCACATAATTGTCGCTGTGTAACACTATAAACTATTAAAAACCAGGCTCAGTAGTTTCGGAGATTGCAGGGGGTGAAATACCCATTTTATAATATTAAAAAAATAGACCCTCACAGTAAAGTCTTATTTTTATAGTGATTATATTTTCCTTACAAATGTCAATCAAAACCTTCCTCATTTTGAAAAACACATCCCAAAACTGCTCATCATTTCTCATTGCATACTAATAATATTTTTTTTTTTTTTGTTTAACTTTACAGGCTCAACCACAGGCACAATAATTGCTTTCCAGTTGTCTGGTTACCTGAGTGAGAGCCGGTGGGGATGGCCTTCCACTTTCTGGGCTGTTGGTCTAATATGCCTCGCTTTGTTAGCTATCCTGACCATATTCGGAGCTGCAACGCCTGCAGTCCATGAGACCATAAGTGAGGAGGAAAAGACATTCATTATGGGTCGAGTTGATGATGGCAAAACCAAGGTTAGTAACAATCTTATGAAACTTTATGTCGCACCTAAGTATTTTCTACTTTGAATAATATCTATGGATTCAAGGTTCAAAACCGTACATTGCGCATGAATACGAAATGAGATTATGTTTCTGTTATAATTATTTTTCGGGTAGTTTCAAACTAGTTCTGATATTTCCCTTTACTATTTTTGATAGTAGTATCTTGATCTGATTACTTCTAAACAAACGTATGGTGTATTATTTTTACTTGATTTATTATCTTAATTTTAGAGATTGAAGACTCCCTGGAAGGCTATCATCTGTTCAAGGCCCATGTGGGGTGTTCTAGCTACACACATCGGCAGTGGTACCAGCTTCGTATTTTTCTTCATCCAAGTGCCTTCTTATATCCACTACATCCTTGGCGTCAATGTTAGAGGCGTAAGTATTAGACCTTAGTTATTTATTAATTAACAGAAATCCATTAGGTTATTAATAATATTCTTATCATCTTAACTCATCTCATCTTAACTACAAAAAGTGACTTCTTATAGACTAAAGTTGACCTTTAAAAAATATTAGTGCTGACCGAAAATGTCTATGCATACAAATGTTAAAGATGTGATTTATAGTATAAAAAATAAATTCTTGGAAAGTGTCTACATCATAATGTTGAAGGAATGTATAACAGGACCATATCTAACAAGGCGGGCTGAAAACCTGATGAGGGCTGTGAGAGTCTCCTGGATGGGAGAAGCATAGAGCGGTTGATGTGGTGATGTTTGGGGCAGACGTATGTTCTGCAGTGGACGTCTTCTTTGCTAAAATGATAATGATGATGATGAGAATATTCAGAATTTAAATTATACTCGTACTTTATTTAATTTACTTCCTTTCAGAGTGGTTTTCTGTCATCTTTGCCATATGTAGTATGTTTCTTCACCAGCATTTCTTTTGGATTGATATCAGACTTCTTAACAAACAGAAAATTTCTTACTACAAAGAATGCACGAAGATTGTTTAATAGTATATGTGAGTATATTTTGTCAATGTTTAAATACATTTTTGTTTTTGCAATGAATAAGGTGTCAATGTTCTGTATCACTTTTGAAAGAGGTAAAGACGGCTTGTGCATTGTTATTTCAAATACTAGATTAAAAAAAAACAAAATGATCTGCCGTTCTAAAAACTATAACAGTTTCCTTTATTATGAACTTAATGAACTTTTTCTTACGAAAACTTCGTTTTGACAAGTTTGATCATTCATTATCATTCTCTTGCCATTTTCATATTTTATTTCAGGTCGGTGCAGCAGGTCCTATTCTTTCATAACGTCCTTCTTTCTACCCATAAACTTCCACACAATCCTACCATCTTTGATCTTCTTTCTTTGAACCTGCTCTGCTCTTATACAAGTTTGCTCATCTATCATATTTCTTTATTTCTTTCAGCGCAAGTTGGTGTAGCGGTAGCACTTGTAAGTGTTACATTTACTCAAAGCACGTCGGTCGCGGTTATGTGCCTCGTGTTCTCCATGGGATGTCATGCGGCTGTGCACGTCGGATGGATGGTGAGATTAATCTTTTCAAATTGTATTATTTTCTATTGCTAAAAACAGATAAAATCTTGCTTCCGGGGAGTTTATTACTTTAGCAGTGAAAAAAGTGGTTTCTCAGACACATTTGGAAAACTGATTTAGATATATGTCGTAATTACCTATTTTAAAACCAAAGCATTTATTCAAACAAGCTCTTGAGTTGTCAAGCCGTTTATGAGCGAGTCAGAATCTTACATGTTTTCCTTTTTACATCATAATAAACCTATAATATTACCTGTGAGTAAGAGTGATTATAACCAACTACGCGGGCAAAGTTTATAGTTTGTAGGCGTCACAAATATCTTAAAATCTTAGATTCCTGGTCAAGGGTTCTACCTTTAGCGGCCGGTCTCTATAACGTATCTACCTTTAACTAACTGTCAAATTAGCTACTAACAGTAGCTGAAACGTCATGTTACAAAAGTGACGTTTCAGCTACTGTTGGTAGCTAATTTGACAGTTGATTAAAGGTAGATACGTTATTGAAACGGGCCGTAAATTCAATAGGATGGATTCTATCATAGTATCAAAAGTATTGGTGATAAATAAAATACAGAAAGTAATGCGACTGTCTGGGTTTGAACCCACAACAAATTGTACAAATAATTAAAACTCCTGAAATCTAAACTAATATAATAAAGCTAAAGAGTTTGTTTGTTTGTTTGAACGCGCTAATCTCTGGAACAACCCTTGGGATTTGAAAAAATATTTTTGTATATGATAGCCACATTGATAAAGAAGGCTATACGGGAACGGGAAATGCGAGTACGAAATCTTGGGCAAAAGCTAGTTAGAAACCTAACCCTGTTCAAAATCATTAATAACAAGGAAGATTCCTAGTAACATACCAAATTTTAGTGTGACTCAGCAAATATTGAGCAGTGGGCAGAATAGACAACTGGGCACCACTGGTAGTTGCTTATTTAAACTTCTGTCTTCCAAGGTGAACCACATCGACTTGGCTCCAAACTTCAGCGGCACACTGATGATGATGGGCAACACGATGATGAATACCGTCAGTATACTGCTACCTGTGCTGGTGTCATACGTCGTCACGGATGTGGTCGGTATTAATCCGTTTTATGTGCTAGTTATTGGTTTAATGTACGCCGAGAAAGGCGTGTGTATGTGACGATTTAGAGGCGTTTATGAGGAGTTGGTCGGAGATGTCAACCGCGAAGACTGGAAGACTCTGGATATGTTTGCTATGCTGTGACCAATTCTCGGGTCGGGCAAAGTTATACAGGGTTCCATCCATTCCTTTGTTCATTCATGGTAATCGGGTTGCCCTATTGTATACCATTATTTGTATTATAAAGTTGAAGAGTTTGTTTGTTTTTCTGAACGCGCTTATCTCAGGAACTACTGGTTCGAATTGAAAAAATATTTTAGTGTTGGATGGCCCATTTATCCAGGAAAGCTATAGGGTATTTCACACGAACCAAGTCGCGGGCACAGCTGGTTAAATATATGACAATGATGCGTAAGTAGTGAAATATCGTTGAACTTTAAGTACGCCCTGATGTTGATTTTTTATTATACCCTTTTTCTTAACATGCAGTTTCGTCTGCAACTTCGAATTTAATTAATTATATTTTTTTTTTGCAGTATAACCAGTCACAATGGCGGACTATGTTCTTGACTACAGCAGGGTTTGCCATCTCAACGAATGCGCTCTTCGTCATTCTGATGTCGGCTGACTTACAACCTTGGAACGACGGTTATCAGACAGGTATAATTTACTTCAGTCTAAACCACGATATCTACATTAATACAGCGCCATAATAGTGACTAGGAAGCGGCTAGTTATAATACGAGCATGTATTGTAAATGCTGCTTCGAAGTCGATCGTACGTTTCAGGTTTTGTTCAATTCAAACGTTTCCAAACGTCTTTTATGATGCGCACAGCAAAGGAGTGGAACTCTCTGCCTGCGTCTGTGTTTCCGAACGCATACGACCCTAATCTCTTCAAAATTAGAGTGAACAGGCTTCTTCTGGGTAAGCTCGCTCCATCGTCGACTTTGTCTCTGTCATCTATGACCTAGACTAGAGTCAAGAGCAAACCCAACTCAGAAAAAAAAAACTTGCTGTGTTTCACTTGGACATTATTATACACAGATTTTGTTTCGGCTGTCGCTGTGAACCAGCGCTGTGAATCTGTCTCGCACACGAGTTATAGCGTTATGCTGAGAGATGACCGTTATGCGCGGATAAAATACCATGACTCATCAACTTGTGTAGGTCATGCTTGGCGCAAATTAACTCTTTTTTTCTAGTTACTAAATATCGCAAATGATATTCATGAATGACCATAAATTATGAATAGTGGACTCGTACAATTAGAAAGTGTTTCGATCATCAAGATGCCTTAATGATGATACGACCAAACATGTTGAGTTGTAATTTAGAAGTCGTGGCCTTGTAAGGTATTTGTCACATATAGGTAACGACTAAAAAGTAGTAGATATTGTTATTAAACTATTTGTTCACAATATCTTTTTTTCAGATAAGTGTGTTGAAGAGGCAGAATCAAAAGATGACAAGGAACAGGAAGCAAAGCAATAATTAAGTTAGAAAGAAAAAAGTAATGAAAGAAAAATAATAAAAATTAAAGAAAAATATTTTTTCTAATAAATGTTAGACTTACATTTTGACTCTTATGTATTTCATTTTAGATTTTACTCCAAACTCAATCTACGAGTAAGTCAGTCAATAACTTTGTGAGGTAAGAAAAAAGTACACATGGATTTGCAGGTCAATCTATTTCCAAAGTTCATCAATTAACTAGTTTCTATCAGCGGCTTCGACTTCGTGAAAGTCAGAAATTATCCCTAGGGAACAAATTCCTACGCGGAAAAGCCTTTATCCTGTATTCTATTCCAAAACACACTACTGTGACGAGGATATCCTTGGCTCCAGGTCTCTGGCAGACAAGGTACCTCTTTGGAAGCGTCTGGCGAAAAGTAAAAGAGAATTTGAAATAGGAATATAAAAATATGTTTTGTTTTTTATATGGGACTCCGGGGCCAGCGCTCGTTGAAGGCAGACGCCTAATATATTTTAAAGTTCAAATCTCAAATATAGTTTTATTTGATAATAATATCATAAGTAGCACTAGCGTGAGTCGCTAGTGTTACACTACCCTGTGCCTAGTATTATCTAAATTGTCTACAAATTTACTATCTATTTTCTCTATAATGAGACTTGGTCCTATAAAAACAACACAAAAGAACAATGATTTTCTATACCTACAAACATACATACCTACATTTACTTCTGTATATTCCTGTATCTTAGGCGCCCATGACACGGTAGGTTTAGCTGTCAGTTTAACCACAGTCAGTAAAGCCGTAATTGATGGATAACTTGTCGTCTAACGCAGTGACTGTGGTTGCATGAAATGGATTGACGAAAATCCGGATATTAGATTAGTCACGACTTTTAAGTGAATGGGTCTGTTTTTTATATGTTTATGAAATGGGTTCTTGTCCTTTTTCAAATCCCGTGTATCAGCCAATAATATATAGTCACCATATTTAAGATTATTTCAATCCTTTTTCAAATCCCGTATTAATATATCGCTACCGCTAATAATATATCATCACCATATTTAAGATTATTTTAAGTTTACGATAATATCGATTGGATTCCATCACTCACCATCAATAATTCGTCAATCATGACTTCTGGAATTGATTGACGTTTGCATGAGCGTGTAACGGACGCTTTAGATTCTCTGCGTTCATTATCGTTGCGTATCGGATTCCTTAATGATACACTGAGTGCTCATTAGTACGAGTACTACTAGCCTGTTAACCTAGCGTTTGGAAACTGATATTTTTGTTTATCTTTTGTGCCTAATGCTTGTGTTACTTGAAATTACGTCATTTAAAAAGACTAATTCAGATGTACAGACGGCAGCACATCCACAGCTACTACAACATGTCAAATTTCTTTAACAGATTTTCAACTTTATCTGTAAAGCGTTAGTTACTTAGGTTCAAGGTTGATTGAGAAAATTTGACAGTTTCGGGTAGCTTGATGTGCTGATGTCTGTACAAACAACTTATAAGTAACAAAATCTTTACTAAAATCATGTTACTCTTCAAATACCCTTGCAGTTTTCAAACTATTCAAGCGCAAAACCTAACTTCGGTACTATAAATATGCATTTGTATGTTTAGAACCTACATGAGTAAATAGTGGAAGTTGCACTGTACATTTAAAATCAATGGAAATAAACTTCTGGTTCAGAGTAGGCAGAAACTACATAACGCTACATACTCATCATCATCTGCCTAGCCTTTTCTCAATTATATTGGGGTCGGCTTCCAGTCAAACCGGATTCAGCTGAGTACCAGTATTTTACGTGGAACAGCTGCCTACCAGACCCCCACAACCCATTAACTGGGTAACTCGGTACTTCTTGGTAAGACTGATGTCAGATTGTCTGGCTTCTGACTATCCGTAACGACTGCCAAAGATCTACAAATAACAGCCGGGACCAATGGCTACATACTAAGATCATTAAATATCTCTACAGTAGTATGTGCATCATTGTATTAATTAAATATTAATCACGTTTCTTCTTTTTCATTATTGCACATACCACTATTTATGTCTGCATCACCCAAAGGTAATGGTAGAAAATGCCAAAGACATTACGTCCGGGTCTGTACATTTTTAAATAATTGCAAAAGTCCAGTAAAAATCTATCGCCACTAAGAATCACAACAAAGTGCAGTACATTATAAGTTATATTCACGTCCCTACCCCACTGGCTATAAGATACTGCTGCAATAAATTACAAAATCTATTGTTCGATTCGCAATCTCTCCCTACTACAATTCCCATTCATAAGCGTGCTGCCTGCCTTTCTAGGCCATGTATGCGACAACGCCCAGCTAGGCACCGAGCCAGCCTTATATTATGCTCCGCGAATGTTTGCTTCAAGATGACCAAAATTTAGGTCAGATGGACGTGAATAGAGGTCAGTTTCCCTTGGCAAGTTTGATGTAAACCTACGTATTATGCAGCTTGTAAGTAAAGACCTTGCTAGGTGTCGAGTGAGAGAGTTGATATTGGTTTAGGTGTATGATATTGTTAATCGATTCACGAATCTTAATTAATTAGATAGTGGTTATGTACTGAAGCAATTAATCAATTTCCATCGAGCTCAGTTTCAAATTAATATCTCGTTCGTTATAATATATCATCGTTACTTCCTGACAACCTGTTATATCATTAAGGGTGGAATATACTTATTACTTTTATTTACTCTCTTTGAAATAAAATAAAATGTTTGATTAATAAACTTACAATCAAATTGACAGTCCAGAATCCAATAACGACTACACAATGTCATCCAGGAATAGCTTCAGTATCAGCAAATTCATTCAGCATATCAGCAAATTAGCTTCAGTATGTCATCTATTGCTGGTTGCACTTTAATATTCTAGAATGATCAATATCATATGAAAGTAAATATTGGTTACGATCTTACCCATATCAGCAGAAATTGAAATGTAACACGTTTCAGATCTAGTTTTATGAAGGTACCAATAATATTGGGAACTGGTAGTAGGCCGAGGCTAGATCGATAGACAATTAGCTACAACTAATCCATTGACCCTCGACTCAGAAGCTCAATATAGAATCGTCTGATGGAATAATTTCCAAGTTATCGAGATTAAATTCTCTCTTATGAAATCAATTTACGCTATAATATCGTAGTACTAGTGAGAAAAAAAAACCCTCTAGTTCTACCGTAGAACTGTTCAGTAGAACTAGTGGGAACAAACGATATTTTATCTTCTTATGCGAAGTATGTGGGTTGGTTATGTTATTGCATCATTTTATTTTGTTTGCTTTTCCTTTTACAAACATTGAACTATTCTTCAGTTTTTTCTTATTTCTCTGGTGTTCATTTTTGTTTCATTTTGTTACGCGGTTCAAGATAGTAGTCTTTTTTCTCCGAAACACATTGAACTCCCTGACTCTCGAGTTGCAGTAGATGGGGCTTGTAAGAATACTTTCATTGTATTTAAATAAAAGTAATGGTTACCTACTAGGTACTATGCGCAAAACTATTCGTACATAAAATAAAGAAAAACGGTCGGCAGCAGCATTCCACAAGTTATCCACTTTTCCGATAACTACGAATTGACAATCTATTAAAATTGAATCGGAGTGCAAATCGAATGATCTGTCAACACCATTCCATCGTTTATACGTTCCTACTTTAATTTTTGATTCGTTACCCTGGCGTCGCCAGTGAAAACAACTTTTTACATTTCGCATTTTCGAAATTAATGTCGCAGAAAAAAATTTCAAAAATGCTGAAAGTGAATATCTTTATCATTTACTGAGTGGTGGTGATTTTCAGTTATTATTTTGAATTGATCGAATAAGTTTGTTACAAGACATGTTGCAACGAAATTTTTTTTTCTAGTTTCTTCATAAACTAAAAGTATTTACAAAGAAAAATGCTCATGACAGAAAACAAGAAAGCTTGCCACATCAAAGAAGAAACTGTACTCATGCGGATAACGATAGAAATGCAACCACATCCGAAACAGCAGTCAAACTTGGCAGAGAGCCAAGAAGAAAAAACGAAGAACCTTCATATAAAAGTCACATTATATTGGGAACCCGTATGTTTCCGACCGTTAATATCACTTATCCGGGCGTCGACAGATCGCGTCATATTTACGGCACCATTCTCGCTAATCTCCCGCACTCGCTCGAACCATTACACTCAACATATTTCAGATTTGGCCCAACATTGCCTAAATGCATGTCAAAAACCGTTACTGTTTAAGCTAGCGTGTCGTGTTTAGCTTTGTGCGCGTCTCTTTATTTGTGGCGTCATTATGCTGTTCTGTTATTGTCAAATGTGATTTTGAAATGTTTGCAATGTTTGTTTGTTTTACGTTAATGTATTTAAAAGTCACGTCTTTTGCTGGCCATTCAGTAATTGCTATTGGAGCTAGACATTTTTTGCAATTTGATTTATTTCCTTTGTTGTTAATTTTATTTGTTGCCACCTTGATTTAAATAGCTATTTTTGATAAATTAATGCAAAACAAAAACGACTTACTAGTTTGCTTTTGTATGTTCATCATCATCATCAACATCATCATAATCATCATCATCATCATAATCATCATCATCATCATCATCATATCAGCCGAAAGACGTCCACTACTGGACATAGGCCTCCCCTAAGTGTCGCCACAACAACCGGTCCTGTGCGTCTCGCATCCATCAGCTACCCGCGACCCTCACCAGGTCATCTATCCACCTAGTGGGAGGCCTTCAAACGGTGCGTCTTCCGGTTCATCATGCTTCATGTGGTTCATGTTTATTCTGTATCCATATTGCAATCAGCTCCTGTAAAAACTGGCTAAGTGCTATTAATATTACTTAATATCACTACCAATTACTTTCATTATTTATCTTTGTCATAATTATTAATGACGAAGCTAAACTATCTCTACGCAACGCATTAATTTGAATTTGGCCTGTCCTAATATAAGCTTCGCAGTATACTTCCTCATACTATCAATATTGGGAACATTATTTATCATCAGATATAAATTATTTAAGAAGGTATAGTGAGGGGGACCCGTAAAGTTATAGTGAAACGGTATGAGATGTTTTTAACCCCGTAGTTTCGCCCTGTAGCTTGAATTAATATTTGAAAAATTTACTAAATTTTATGTCTAAATACTCATAGATAAGCGATTGAGCAGCGTCACAAATACATAGTTAATTTGGACTTAAGCTTCAAAGTTGGCCTTAAGCCAAAATTAAACATTTTTTTTTTGGGATTAAGGTGGCCTATTACTAAAATAATTTTCGCAGTCGGATCAGTACTCTCACAAACAAACAAATTAAAAGTAAAACTACGTAATTTGATAGTTCAAATGATATACAAATATAATGTGTATGAATATTAAATATAACTATACAAAATGAAAGCTCCAATTGCAAGCTCCAAATTGTTGACTAGAATCAAAACCGATTATGGACTTGTGAAACATTTTTTAATCGGCTCCAAGTAATATTTCACATATTTGCAGCTTTTCAATCTACTCTAAAAATTGTTAGTTTTCAAATGTAAACAAACACAAACTACTCTTTTAAATCGAACTCTCGCACAAATGTTACCGTAGAAGTAAACGTTCAGAAATTGCAGCGTTCATGCAAATGGCGCTGAATATTGCGAGCCCAATAATAGGTTTCGTTCTGACTCCGGAGTAGCGACGTGAATAGACTCGGAACTTGTCTAAACGCTTCTTATTTTAGTAGTGTGGGTATTGCTGCTATGTGTTTGCGTTACATTATTAGTAACATGTTTTCTTCTATTAAAATGGTAAATATGTCCTTGCGTTTTGTTTTTGACGTTATCAAAAGAGTATTGAATGATATTATTGGAATGTGACAGTTAAAGGGGAATACTTTTTTGGCTTTAGGTAATACCAAGAGCCACTTTCACTAGGCACAAGACGTTGCTTTTAAATTTTCGTTCTTCCTGAAAATATGCCATAGTATTTCTTTTTGTATGACTTCTATAATTTCTAGCAGTGACTTGACTTAATATCTTATGTGCTCTAGGTGGGCCAGAGGGCGTCCACAGTAATGTTACATCGCGAACGGTCTTGAGCTTCACGTTTCACCTCGCTCCAAGTCATTCCGATGCTAGTCGCTTCTGCCAACACGATGCATTTTGTCGGGGACGGCCTCGCTTCCTGTAGTATTCTAATTCTAGGTCTATTTTGGAATAAAATTGGGATCCCTACGAAGCGTATGACCAATCCACTTTCAGTTACGGTGCTTAATCTGGCGGTCGATCGGGTTCTCATGGCATTTTTCTAACAGATCTCCGTTAGATATGGTCTCGGGCCAGTAAATTCTGAGTATGTGACAAAGACATCGGTTGAAAAAGACCTGGGTTTTACGTAACAAGTCTTTTGTTACCTTCCACGTTTTCCAGTCGTAGAGCAGGATGGATTTGACATTGTACCCGAAGATTTTGAGTTTAGGTTTTCGGGTCAGTTTTCATGATTTTCAAACAGGACTTAGCTGCGTGAAGGTAGCTCGGTCTTTGACAATCCGTGATATCCTCTTCAGTCCCTCCAGCCTCCAAAACGACACTTACGAGGTAAGTGATTTTGTGGACGCGTTCCTCTGCCTCTGTGACCATTAGCAACAGCAAATTTCTAACGGTGACAAAAACAAAACTGCTATTTCCGATCACAAATATTAAGAAAAAATCTTTTTATCCACCATAACATCATGCGATATTATCTCCAAGTCGCTGATTATTTAAGTAATATAATATTTAGCTAAACAATACGAAATAATAGCGTGGAACATATTCCGAATAATGCTGGATAAATTGGCAACCATAATATTATTCTGTTGGCAGCTGCTGTGGTCTTGGTTATGTTTATACATATATTTATTTTGTAGTGACTGGGGAATAATGTACTTCTAAGTAGTAATGTTAGGCTCTCGATACTAGGCTTAAGATTTGAGAGAATAAAATAATTTTGATTACTTTGTAGCGGCATGAAAAACTAAGAAGCAAAAATTGTACGGCAACAAAAAGAAACGCAACGCCATCTATCCTGTCAGCGACGAACTACCAAAGAAATCCTGCATCTTGCAAGCAAAGTTCTCCGTGCGATTTAAACATATACAACAGTCCGAATATCAACTATCGGGCAGTTGCCCACCAGACACAACAACCATCTGGTCGGAGTATCCTCCCATTTAAGTGGAGATATGCGGGACTTTACTCTCTGTTCTGCATACCTCTACAACTTTTCTCACTCTTAGTTTTTCTTTTTTTCTGCTTTTGCCCGTAGATTTGCTAGCGTTAATGTACCCTATAACCGTCTCCAAGGTCAGTGCATCAAAATTCAACAAAATCAGCTCCGCAATTAAGGCGTGAAAGCGTAAAGAACAAACAAATAAGTAACTCACTTTCGCATTTATCATATAAAAACTAGGAGGTACCAGCTCCTTCACAGTTGTTCCATTCTTATATTTTGGAAGAAATCTTAGAAAACAAAATTAACTAAGAGTGTTAAAATAAAATAAAACATAAAATCTGGACCAGACAAAGCTAAAGAGAGTTTGATAGAAACCAAAATATTTCGAAACAAAGTAATAATAAAACATACCAAAACAACTGTTTCTCTGTAAAACAATTTGTAAGAAGTTCATTTCGGTCGAAGAAAAATAAAAATTGGGGCATTACAGTTTACAGAAACTCTTGATAAATGAGATGTCAGCCTTTTCGTCATAATCCTAGGAGTAACGGTCCTTAATACTGCAGTCAGTTTAATATCGCGTTCATCAAGAATAAGTATGGCAGGTTAGGAAGAAATATCTTTTGTTTAAGCAGGCCTTAAGAATTGGGTCGTTGTTTTCCGAAGTTAGTTTATTATTAAACAGGAATAATATCAAAGGGATTATCAAACATTTGTAATAAGGGGAACAAAGAGCTTTGTTTTCCTGAACGTACTTGAAGGTTGGCGGGTATTTTAAAGTAACATAATAGAATTTACTTGAGATGACGTTTAGAGTGTTTGTTCAGGTATCAACAATTTTGACCATGAAATACCACCACCTTGTAACATATGTAATTGACTAAATAAAGAATATGTATAAAGAAAAGATTTTTTTTTCTAAACCAAATATTACATTAACATACCTACTTCTGAAAATATGGGACCATCCTTAAAAAATAATCTGATATTGCACTCAACATTGAAGTAACACAAAGAAAATACTAAGAAAAAGGCATAATAATACTATGTCGATTACAGAACACATTAAAGCTAAATTCTTTTTTGTTGTACAATAAAGTTGAATCCATCTATAGAGCAGCTCCCATGCCATAACTTGCCACTGCCGGCACGTTTTAAAAGACGAATATCTAGTATTATACTTTTACAGCCAACTTACAACTTACTTTACAGCTTTTGTCCGCGACTTCGTACGCTCATATCTTTTTTTCTCGTTCCCGTAGAAATTTCGGGAAATCATCTCTTAATGCTCTCTCCCCAAAAAACCTAGCCAAATTTCAGCTTTCTACGACCAGTAGTTTCGGCTGTGCGGTGTCTGTCAGTCACTCAGCCCGTCACCAGTAACGGAAGAATTTTATACAATACTAGTGGTCCCGACAGACGTTGTCCTGTCCAAACGTTTGCTTTGTGTCTGACGAAAAATTATAGAAATCGATTGCAGCGCCACCAATTGTGAATCTAAACCATTCTTGAATCCCCTTAAAGACACACACAAAATTTCATCAACATCGATCCAGCCATTTAGAAGGAGTTCAGTGACATACACACGTACACAAGAAATATATATGTATACTTTATTGGTCCCGACAGACGTTGTCCTGTCCGAACGTTTACTTTGTGTCGGATGAAAAATTATAGAAATCGATTACAGCGCCACCTACCGGGTCCAATTGTGAATCTAAACCATCCTCGAATCCACTTGAACACACACAAAAAAATCATTCAAATCGGTTCAGCCGTTTAGGAGGAGTTCACTGTCAACCCACGTACAGAAGAATTATATAAAAAAAATAAGATTAATTTTGTGCGACAACGTTATTAAATAAACGGTTTTTCTTTTCTTGTGTTTATTTCTCCGTCTCCCTCCCGCACCGGAATCATGATGGTAGATTCTAAGTCTATATAGGCCCCTGCTGCAGCAGATGTCTTATATCGACAGTCGTTACGACAATATTGTAAAAGGCATAAACGTTTAAAACACAAAAGCTCCTTGTTAGACGACCGGGTCAAGGGTCAGATGCAGTAAACGGTATTCGGTACGCATTGTAAATGGATTCTTCCTTATAGAATTCTTAAGTATTAGAAGCTTTGATTTTATTCCTTGTACCATATTGTTCGCATTATTAGAATTGGCTTTATTGGATGCTTCTTATAAGAGGATTGCATCTATGTCTTCATGGCTATCTAAGTTTTTTTTTACTGGTAAAGAAAAACCGTTTAACATTTGGATGCTAAGCGGTATGGTTTAAGATTACACTTTTTCAATTTTTTTTTGTAATGTTTTCGTGCCAAAAGATGTAATTTAATCTTGATATTTTATAAGCTACCTGAAGAATGTCTTGTACGTATTTATGCCGAGAATTTTAATATCGCCGGAGCCTTGTCATTGATTTGGAAATTACAATAACAAATTATCATCTATGGCATATCGTCTTGGGCACAAACTACATAAAAACCTATTTAAAGTAAGCACGAAAAGAGCCTAATATGTCTACGAGTTAATATTAAACTGGCCGATTTTATAAAATTTTTGTTTGTAAAATATATCGAAAAGAACGGACCATTTTGAATATAATTTTAACACCGTAAATAGGTACTTTAATTTTAGATCCTTTTCTAGACCTTAAAAATAAACCAACCTTCTAAATTCAGTTGGTCCCTAAACCTTGCCCTAATATTTAAAAAAAAACAAGCTTTTCATTGTTTTCTACTCTTCAAGCCCTTTCATTTGATACCCATATTAAGGGGGTTGAAAAAGAAATGCAATCCGTCATCTTGGAGCGGCGGCCATATTGAATTTAGTGTGATTATTATTATCTTGGTTGTTATTATTGTCTTGGGTGTCTTGGTTTATTATAATTGTTACAGTATTGAGTATTGCATATTGTATTGTCGCCAGAACTAAAGTTATATTCAAAATTTCTGCTCAATCGGATACCAAAAAATGGTCGAAAAATGTAAAAATAGCTCTCAATCACCAAACAAAAAAATAGATTACACCAGCCCAATATACCTTTATAGGCACAGCATTAGGTTCGCACTTGACCGATATTCGTTCATTACTATTCAAGGCAGGACTTCAGCCGCGGAACCCTCACCACACCGCATTGGTATTCTGGGTACGAGTAGACAAATAAGTTAAATAAGTTTGGGCGAAGATGGCGCACTCAATGTGGGTTGTGATGAGCTGTCAAATATTTGAGATTGAGGAGTCGGGAAATGCCGAGGTGGGGTTTGACGGGGCATTAAGCAAGATTGTGTAAGAATTTCTTTGTTTTACGGTTCAGTACCGGACAAGGAAATAAGCAAACCCTTTAAGGATTACTTAGTTGTCCGCCCGTCTGTCTGTCTAAAGCCTTTTTTTTCTGGAAAACGAGGAGGTATCAAGTTCAAATTGACATCAAAGACGTTGGATCTACGATCCCTTGGAGCTTTCAAAAATGTTGTGTTGTTTTGCCCCGTTAGCTCTGTAGATCATTTGTTTCCTAACTCGTATTCATGCGTAGATTAGCCGTGATTTGCTGTGGAAGATTCCTATTTTCATACATAGCGATGCTAAGATATACGTGCGTAGTTTAGCCGTGATCTGCTGTAGAGCGACATATATCAGTTTATGAAAGGAAGGCAAGTAATTAATGAAAGTTTAATTGAAATACTTGCAAAAGTTCCACATGATTTATTGATAAACTCAACATACACATGCCTCTAAGCAGATTAACCCAAGTACATTAAAACTTTATTATTTATGTATACACAAAACAAACTATAAACAATATTTCAACATCTACAACGTGTATTGCGAAGTTTGTTTCTATTTCATTTTACAATATTAAGAAAACCAGCTTTCTCTAATGCAAACTTATGTTGCACAGCAAAATGAAAGCAATAAAGATGAGGTCAGTCAAGCGTAATGTGAAGTGAGGGGCACGTGTATTTCTCTATAGAATTCGACGCAACACGTGTATTTCTAACTTGTTTTGCGGCCACACTGCCATTGAACGCGGCCTGAATAAAATGCGTCTATAGGGCTAACCAATGCAAATTCAGTCTACAAAAATAGAGCTTTTTAGGTGGTATAAAATTGCCGTCCCAAATGCAGTGTATTTGTTCTTCCTACAAAGAATTTTGATGCTTGTTTAAAGCATTTAAAAAAGCGAAGCCATGCATTCAAATGTTTTTAAAGGCGCTTTTTAGCTTGACATATGAAGGTGGAAAGACGAACTTACTCTACTTATTCTATTATCGCAATTTAGAAGACTGACCCGCAATGGTACACCCATGTGTGGAAGAGCGATCGCGGGGCTATTGTCCAGAAGTGGGGCCTGACACGCTAATTAGATAAATTTAAATTAGACATAATTATAATAAAATAATAATAACATTTTTTTACTATAAATTCTGGAAGCCATTACACAAATCACTAGTAAAGGTACATTGTTCCCGGCGGGGCACAAATATATCGCAATTGTGTCGCCGTTTTTCGTACTAATCCCGAACTAAACGAGGTGCCGCATACCGTCTAAAATATGTGTCTAGGAGGCATTTTGGAAGACTGTCTTTATGTAGACCTCGACGTTCATAAAGTGCTGGCTCTCAGCCTAATTTAAATAAATGACTTTAGATAATCTAATCAAATAAAGAGTAATTTATTAAAATTAGGTTTTGATATTATATTTTTTTTATTTAATATTGGTTTGCTCTTGACTCTAGTCTAGGTCATAGATGACAGAGATAAAGTGGACGGTGGTGCGAGCTTACCCAGAAGAAGCCTGTTCACTCTAATTTTGAAGAGATTAGGGTTGTATGTGTTCGGAAACACAGACGCAGGCAGAGAGTTCCACTTCTTTGCTGTGCGCATTATAAAAGACGTTTGGAAACGTTTAGTGTGAATTGGTGGAATAGCAACAAGGTAGGGATGGTAACTTGCAGTGCAATAAGCTTCTTTTTTTTACAATATTATAATTGCATTTTGTGATAGGGATAAGAGTATAATTTAGGTGGGGCGAGGTGAAGCCTGCACATTCAGGGACAACAGACGTGATGTTGTAGTAAAAACAAAGATGAAGCAGTAAAAAGTAATTTACCGATGTAACAGGAAATTAAACATCATAACCATGTTTTTATTCACACAATAGCCTGAACTAACTTACATATTCACAAACTCTTCCACGAAGGCCTCTCATTACCAATAACATACACCACTTTGCCCACATACCTTCGTTCCTATTCCAGAAACCGCTGACTAAATTC
Organism: Mamestra configurata; assembly: GCA_002192655.3. NCBI lineage: Eukaryota > Metazoa > Arthropoda > Insecta > Lepidoptera > Noctuidae > Mamestra > Mamestra configurata. The sequence continues at coordinate 107,175 of NDFZ01004804.1, forward strand.
AGACTCATGAAAAATTTAAATGGCTCGCCAATCGGTCAGACCTTTTTCCCTTTAAAGGTATCAGAACTGAAAGGTAGCGATACAATTTGGTAGATAATGTTTATTGAAGGTATTTTGGTTGAAAAGCAATTTTGTGCGAAGTGAACTTTGAATAACTTGTTTGAAAGAGGTTTTGTGAACGACAGAGAAGAATTGCAGGCAGATTCAGGGTTCGTTCCCAGTTAGACGGACCGTCTGTTTAAACTGATGACTGTGGCTGCCGGATATGCGTGTTCACACTTAGACGGACCATCTGTTCAAATGGATGACTGTGGCGGCCGGATGTTCGTGTTCACACTTAAACGGACCGTCTATTTAAATGGATGACTGTGGCGGCCGAATGTGCCTGTTCACACTTAGACGGATCGTCTGTCTAAACGAAAGAGGGCGGCGGCCAGATGGGCATGTTCACACTTAGACGGATCGGCTGTTTAAACGAAAGAGGGCGGCGGCCAGATGTGCGTGTTCACACTTAGACAGATCGTCTATCTAAACGAAAGAGGGCGGCGGCCAGATGTGCATGTTCACACTTAGACGGACCGTCTATTTAAACGCAAGAAGGTGGCCAATGATCGGCAGATTCATTTACACCACATCCAAATCGGGCGTTTAAACGGCTCTTTGCACTTGCAAAACGTCAGTCTAAAAACCCGGATCCGTTCTTTTTCTCGGATCCGTTTTAATGTAACAGTGTCACATAAATTGTATTGCCACGTGCAACAGACGGTCCGTCTGAGTGTGAACGGGCACTAAGTGGGAACGGGTCCTTAGTGGTGTTGATGTAAACACTTAGCATTTTGGGAGGTAAAAGAACAAAAACAGTTCTTCTAAGGTAAATGACTTTTGCCCCTGTTTCACAGAAAGTTTTCGCTTCGTTACGAGTCGCATGCTTTTAGACTAAGTACAGTTTGAGGTACCTAATGTAATTTGAGGTCAGTTACCACTAATTAGATAAAGTATAATATTCATATTTTTGCGTGTGATGTCAGTTTTATTTATTTACTAGCTTTTTCCGCGGCCCCACTCGCGATTAAAAAGATTTTTACAAAAAAAAGTAAAGTTTATAACCGCCTCCAGCTTCTCATCTATCTCGGTATCAAAATTCATAAAAATCGGCTTAGCGATTTAGGCGTGAAAATGTGACGGAAAAACTCACTACTTAAACAAAAACTACATTTTTTTTTTTTTTTTTAATTTAATATGGGTTTGCTCTTGACTCTAGTCTAGGTCATAGATGACAGAGACAAAGTCGACGATGGAGCGAGCTTACCCAGAAGAAGCCTGCTCACTCTAATTTTGAAGAGATTAGGGTCGTATGCGTTCGGAAACACAGACGCAGGCAGAGAGTTCCACTCCTTTGCTGTGCGCATTATGAAAGACGTTTGGAAACGTTACATACATTGAGTTTCGACGTAACAGTTTATTTTGCCAGTAATTTTGATGACTTATCGCGTAAAATTTGTCTCTTAGTCGCACAGGCAAACGTCTCACGCGACGCGCCCAAACTTTCCTTCGAACAGTGTTGCCAATCGATACCGCGGGGTTCTCAACTGCAGTGCCGCGAGAAATTTTAAAATCGCGTAGTGGTGGTATCTAGGCGGACTTTATGCAACATGGCATTCTGTACCAGTCAAGCTTTGGGTTTGTGGTAGATGTGCAATACTTTATTGGATTGATCGTTATGATCATCCTTATGTACGATAGGGATGATCATAACTACTATGGGTTATGGTGCTACTATGGGTAAGCTATCCTTACCCATAGTAGCATCGGCTCAACAATTCTTCCATTAACGGCCAATGATATAATGAACTTTTCAATAACCGCTCAAACGGGAAATGATTGGCTCAATTCCCCAAGTCCAATAGAACAGGGATTCTTAATAAACGGACACATTGATAAGTACGTGGCAACAAAATTTATAGCCATTTTTAGGGTTCCGTACCTCAAAAGGTAAAAAAGGAACCCTTATAAGGTCACTCTCTAGTCCGTCTGTCCGTCTGTCTGGCCGTGTGTCACCACCTATTTTCTCAGGAATTCGTGGGCCTAGCAAGTTGAAATTTATACCAGATACTGAGGTATATAATAGTCCTTATTAGGCGTAAAATTAAGGTCCTGAGTCATCTCGATAAATTTAGATTTTCGTGAAAACTTGTAAGTAAGTACCAAATTTTACTTTAATTTTCAACTTTTTTTATTTTTCGGAATTTTCCTTTTACTTACATAAAATTGTCAATTTTAGGTCAATCGGAAGTACCCTATATGGAAGTTCCCGTGGTTTTATTATTGATAGGCTAGCGTTTGATAACTATCTCATGTGATAATTAGAACAGATCTTATCGCCCATGGGGCACACTTGCCTAGAAGTAACTTATTCACTCTTACCCTAAAGACCCCCAGGTTGTAGCTACCAGGAAACACAGACTCCGTCAGGGAATTCCACTCCTTAGTTGTACGCACAATGAAAGTGTAATTTCCAAATTACTTAGTAGAACCCTTGATAACCCTACTTGCGTGTTTAACAAAGGGCCTTTTGTTCAATGTGTAATGATTCTACATGTACATCGTACAATCGTTACTACTGTTCAAGAAACCTGAGAGGTATTTAAAGAAGGCTTACACAATAGCTTTTATCTTCGAACATTTTCTTAAAAGAAAATAATGTATTTTCTCTGAAATTACTACGTCAGATTATCATGTTTGTGATCAAAGATGTATGGGGCAGGATAATTAAAGTCTTGTACAGTCAGCAACATTATTTGTGCTGGTTTCTATTGTTCTATTACATAGGGGAAAGCGGTCCTTCATACAGGAAAAAACGGTCTAGCTGTTTTCCTGTATCATTAGTCAGTGGTGTATTGTTTCATGTGTGACATGTAGTGGTGCCATACAACCATAACTTGATTTGTTAACCTTACAGTTGATACCTACCTGAAAAGCTGGCCTAGAAAAAACCCGGCCAAATGCGTTTCGGACTCTCACACAAAGGGTTTCGTACCATAAACCGAAAAAAACACGTTTCTTGTATGGGAGCCTCATTTAATTTTTAATTTAATTATTTTTTTATTATGTGTGAATATTTCAACTGTCTAGTTATCACGTTTTATGGGATACAGCCTGGTGACAGACAGGCAGACAGACAGTGGAGTCTTAGTAATAGAGTCCCGTTTTTACCCTTTGGGTACGGAATCCTGACATTCTATCTGCGGTAACGATCGACCAAATTCAAATTGGCAGTCAGTTCATTCGACCAGTCTAGAAAACCACATGGTCGAACAAGTCCTATCCGTCGATACCGGTCTGAAAAGCTTCGAAGACCCCTCCAACCTAGATGCCCGTCGTAAAAAAACGACTTGATGGCTGATATCGAGATAAAGCTCAGCAAATAAAGAGGTTCCGAACCTAACAGTAACTGTCAAATCGTGTTGTCATTTATTCTTAGTTCGGGTCAACTAATCGTAAGTCCGTAGGTGATACGGAGTAGAATACGCCCTTTTTTTTTTTTTTTTTGATCTCGGGGGGAAATCCTCATGGAAATCCTCCACCCTGGGGCGGGTGGAGGGGTCTGTCAGACTCTTACTGACTAAAACCACCCCAGTGTTCCATCTTCCACCTACATCGGGGATCGCGGGAACGTATGCGACTTCCGCAATCTCCGCCACTGCGGGCCACCTCGCGTCGGCGAGGGGAGTGAGGTGTTTGACTCCCCTCGCTACGTCAAAGAGGGGCGCACGGGAACACCACGCGCCGCCACCTCGGGTCCGGATGAGTGGGGGGCGACGGACATCCCCAAGTCCGCCGCCCCTGGACCCAGTTAGGGGGGCCGGAAGAGGGCAGCGTATGCCCTCCTCCGACGCCCGATGCGCCTGCTGCGGGCAGGGAGAGCGGTTGTGATCTCCCTCTCCCTTTCCGCAGCCTCCTTCTGCGCGATAACTGTCTCGCAGAAGGAGACCACCGCGTCCCAGGACTCCTCACCGCCGACCATAGCATGGACTACGGCCGGCAGCGAGAGGTCACCGCCTACAACAGAGATGAGGGCACGGCGCGGCTCCTCCCAAGCTGTACACTCTGCCAGCGTATGCCGTGCCGTGTCCTCCCGACAGTCGACGCAGTGGTGGCATCGAGCGTCCGACTCCCTGCCTATGCGACACAAGAACCTCCCGAAGCAGCCATGCCCCGAGAGGACCTACGTCGCACGAAACGTCAGAGAGCCGTGCCTTCTCCCGAGCCACAGGTCGAGCACTGGCCACTCAGTAACAGAACCTTTATACTTATTGTGTATACGTGTGCCTATTAAGGATTTACAACCAAGTTTCTGGGTTAGGACACGGGGGGCTACTCTCTAAAGTCCGAAGTCCGTAGTTTCGGGCTTGGTTGCAGTGTATTCTAGTCCGTATCACCTAACCACTAAGAATTAATGACATCACGATTTGACAGTAACTGACAAATCGTGTTGTCATTCATTCTTAGTTCGGGTTCGGAACTAATCGTAAGTCCGTAGGTGATACGGAGTAGCCCTTGACACGGCTAAACCAGGCATTTAGGGGTCCAAGAACCTCCCGTAACAAAGTTGTAGCATCAAGGCTTAAATTACTAAAATGCAAGATTTTCATTGTGTTACCTGCGAAGCTTTATACTACCTCACTCACACACACACATGCGTCCGCTGACCATCACACATACACACACACCCACACACCATCACTCACGCAATCACACACTCACACGTTCGCTTTGCTCCTCTTTATTGTTTTATTTGCTGTTTCAATACCTAATAGTTTTGGTTATTCTTTGTATTTTATTACATAAAAAAATTTAAATGTGTATTGATATATGGCGGAGGACACTGATTCCTGTAACACAGGTTCGCCTAGCACGGGAGTCAGGGGCTTCACATGTTTGGTTGTAATATTTTATTTTTTTATGTCAATAAAGTTATTATTAACCTTCAGTTTATTTTGATGCCGACTATACCTGCTTTATTTCTTGCGACCCTCTTACGGGAGATAAGTGCGCAGTAAGATAAGCATGAGCGAAATAAATGAGTGTCTGCCGTTTACCGCGCTCTTTAGATTATTTTTTAATTTCAGTTTTTATCCAGTCTTCAGTTTGAGAGGGATTTGCCTAATGTGTTTGAAGTATTTGTAAAGGGATTTGGATCGGCTAGATGCATGGGGTCATTGTCTTTTGACTTTGGAATCTCAATTATAAGGTGATTTCATTTATATTATCTACTAGATTTTGCCCGCGAATTTGTCCGCGTGTTAATTGGGTCAGACATTTTTATTTTAAGATTATGAAGTTTAGTAAAGTTTCTGTCAATGCTACTAAACAGAGAAAGAATGGATAGATATAGATAGTTTAACAAATGTTCGACCTGAATCTTTAAATTGGCATAACTTTTTTATTTATGAACCGATTGACATGAAACAAACATTAACTGTTAAATGAAGCTTACCACAATGTATTAATGGAACCACATCTAAATCGGATAAGCCATTTCTGAGATTAGCGTGCACAAACGTACAGACAAACAAACAAACAAACAGACAAACATACAAAAATTCGAACAATCATTGTTTTGGGTGCTATTAGCGTTGATAAAGGTCCCAATAACATTTTTCTCATATATCTTCCATGCACAGACAGCGATCCGTTACATTTTTATTTTATGTATAGAATATGTATAGATAGATAGATATAGATTGGCTTCAAGGTTATTCTACTAGTTCAACTCCTTTTTTCAACGGTATCATCGTCTGCGACATCGCACCCATAGGCACAAAACTTTTCAAGCTAAGGAATGCTGGGTTCTGTGTTTTCTGATCGCTACAACCTGAGGTTTTTAAGTCAAGTGTGAATAGGTTACTTCTAGGCAAGCGTGCTCCATCATCGACCACATCATCGCTTACCATGTGGTGTCAAACGCGAGCCTATCACTACATATTATAAAACAAAGTCGGCCGCGTCTATCTGTCTGTTCGCGATAAACTCAAAAACTACTGAACGTATTTTTATGCGGTTTTCAGCAATGGATGGGACTATTCATGATAAAGGTTTAGGTGTATAATCCGCCCCTTATGGGAACTGAAAAACTGGGATATGTACGTACGAAGTCGCGAGCAATAGCTAGTCTATATATTATATCAAAATTAATCCCTATTTCCCTTGGTCACGGCATCACGCGTGAACGGCTGGACGTATTTCGTTAATTCTTTTTTTGTTGTGTTTGTTATTTTCAGGAGAAGGTTCTTACGAAAGAAAAATAAAAAAAAAATATAAACATCCGGGCGAAGCCGGGGCGGGCCACTAGTCAATAATAAAAAAGCTGAGTTCCCCTTCCCGTCTAACTAAATACCAGTATAATACATGAATCGACTGCCTATCGGATCAATAAAACTGAGATACTGGGTAGCACGATGCTCCATGATAAACTGTTTCGTTCTCCATCTCAGTAAATTGATGGTACCCTTATATAAAGTACAGACGCCAGCACGTCAGGCTACTCGAAACTCAAATTATCCCAATCAACCTGGAACCTAAAACCCTAGCGATAAAGTTGAAAATCTATTAAAAAAATTGTCAGATTGTTGTAGCTTGATGTGCTGGCGTGTGTACGTTTCTAAAAACAAGATATTACCTACATATCATAAAATTAGGTGTAAAGATACTTTAAACGCCTTTTTTTTTAAAGCTATATTTTTATATTTTTAAAGCTAAAAGGACATCATCAAATGACTCTCTCTCTCTCTGAGTGGAGAGGAAGGGCGTGTCAGACTCTTACTGACTAAAACCCATCCATGTTCCTTCTAAAGCCCTTTGCGTTCCAGGGCCGCGGTGACTCTTTCGAACAAATTCCGCAACCCTGGCAGGCTCTGGCCCTACCGGGCCCGGTCTCTCTTGCTGACATGTCTTTGAGGCGCGCGTGGAACACAACGCGCCAAAGACCCGGGCCTAGTTTTGAATGGACAGCGAGCCACCCAACGCTCGCCGTCCGCAGGCCGGCGCCTACGGTGGCCGGGGATCGCCCTGCGACTCTCGACTACCAACACAAATAAAGCTTAATATGAATAAAGTGTGGAACATTCGTAACAAAAGCTGTTTCCCTCGGGCGCCTACATTTTTGCGGCCACCAACTTCTGAACAGGTTTCATTTAAGTTGAGCCTCGTACTAAGCAAATTTTAGCTGCTATTGCTCGTCGGATAATAGTTGCTACAGGTTACTATAATAATTTCTTTCAATGTGTCACATTTGTCTGCCAAGTCTGAAGACAGGTAGGACATAGTGTCCTTGGAGTTTCTTGCACGTTCTTCTTTATAGGGCTCCTCATTTTGGAGCGTGCAAGTAGCTCCCATTTTTAACCGACTTCAAAAAAGGGGGAGGTTGCATTTTGTTTTTTTTATGTTTGTGACCTCATATCTTCGTCATCTATAAACCGATTAGAAAGGTTATTTTTTTTCATGTGAAAGGATTCCGATTGGTCCCTTAGAAATTTCACTAAAATCGGTGCAGTCGTTTGGTTTTTGAATCAAAATAGCTGAAGGAAATGGAAAATATATCATCCAATTAAGTAAACGAAATTGCGTGGTTGCTTTTGATCTTCTAGTGATGTTGTTTAGTGTGGGCTACCACTCCCTCCTTTTTTTTTCCTAGCCTATTGTGTCCCACTGCTGGGCAAAGGCCTCCCCCATATCCTTCCAGACATTATTTTCTTGACTGTAATTGATGAATGATATTTATTTAGCAAAAAGGTTAAAAATAACACGTTACTCTTTTTGTCAAATGAACCTTTGTTTCCTAGCTGACTGCCCTGAGAAGAAACGTACTTAAAAGTCGAGGTCTTTCATTTTAAGGTCCATACTATGTGTCAAAATCATATATGAGGCCGTAAAACTATAGCACCCTCCCATCACTTCCCGTGGGTGTCGTAAGAGGCGACTAAGGGACTCGCCAGAGAATGGGCAGCAGCATTCTGTGTGCATTGCAACAACTACACTGCGTCCCCAGTAAAACCCAGTGCCAAGCGTGGCGACTATGGCAAACCTCCTCTTTGAGGGAGGCCTATGTCTAGCTGTGGACGTATGAGAACCAAGTAGATTAATGTTTGTGGTGGTCCAGTGGCTTTGTAGAAATAAGACCTTTGACTTTGTATACTGTGTTACAGTTTTGTCTAAAGAAATTGTACCAAAAAGTTGATCAAAGACTAGAAGTCGACGCGTCTTAACCCGTTTCTACTAAGCGCGGTGAACCAACATTTGAGCTTAGCAAATTCTCAGTACATAATTATTTTCGCTCAGTCTAACTTTAATTTACCGTGCAAGCAAACATTTGCTTAGACAGAATACTAAGGACACGATTCACATATGTATGTACCAACACGTCTTTAAATTTACCTTGACAAGTTAGCGTCGTAGACGAATTCACATTCGTCCTATAGTTTCTACATGATTATTTGTAAACCATTCTGACTAAATAGTTCGTGGGTAAATAATAACAAGCGCACAGTTCGATCATCAAAGTTAAGCAACGCTTGCCGAGGTCAATCCGAGGGTGATCATAAATTACATAGTGACACTCTTCGTGCCTCTGGAAGCACGTCAAGCCGTTGGTCCCGGCAGTCATTGGTACATAAATGGAAATCGACACCGTATTTCCAGTAGCCAAAAATCTAAGGTCAGATAGGAAGTGTATAATACTGAAAGGCACTCAGCTGGATCCAGATAGATTGGAAGCCGACCTCACTATAGTTTGTTTAAGGCTAGGCTATACAAAAAAACTTTTTGACAAAAAAATACAACACGACTTCGAAGTTATTTTATACTTTGTAGTGTCTTTTTTTATTTGGAAGTCGGTTGTATTTTTTTGTAAAAAGTTTATATTTTTCACTTTTTAGTGGTACCGCACACCCAACAACCACTGGAAAGCAAAATACGGAATTTCGTTTACATGGATGACATATTTTCTGTTTCCCCCAGCTATTTTGATTTAAAAACCAAACTCATAAACTGATTTTGATAAAATTTCTACGGAACCAATCGGAACGTACATCCTTTCTTATGAAAAAATTATTTTTCAAATCGGTTCACAAATGACGGAGTTATGAGGTAACAAATATAAAATAAAAAAACAAACGAATTGAGAACTTCCTCCTTTTTTTGAAGTCAGTTAAGAAATGTCTGTGAACCGTTCATGTTTATTATAATTGTTCACTACGCTTGCGTACAATTATTGCATAAGTATATGAACATTATTTGCATTAGAACAAGATTCATATTCCTATGAAGCGCTGATTTTAACTTCAAAATAAGTCTAAAACTTACCGTAATTTTTACTCTGAGTTGAAACATAACTTTGGATCCACTAATAGTGGCAACTCGTGGCCGCAACTGGTCGCTTGTTTTGATTTGTGGTGGCCCAGTGTGTAACAGATGTATATATACACCAATGTTTACTAATGTAGCTATTAGAAAGTTTCCATGTGGACTTTTGCTGTAAATAGGTCAACTTCGCTGCTGAGTGATTCCGTAATTATCAAGTTTTTAGTAAATATTTTTACAGGGATTTGAGCTGGCTGGATATATTGGATATTCAAGTTACTAATATAAGTGCTTTTAGTAAAAAAACTGTTTTGATGTAGAGTATTTTAGTAGTCACTGCCTTTTTTTTTTTTAAGGATGGGAAATCATCTAATGACTTCTTCCGCTCTGGGTGGAGCGGAAGGGCGTGTCAGACTCTTACTGACTAAAACCCATCCGTGTTCCTTCTAAAGCCCTTTGCGTTCCAGGGCCGCGGTGACTCTTTCGAACAAATTCCGCAACCCTGGCAGGCTCTGGCCCTAGCGGGCCTCGTCTTCTATGCTGACATCTCTTTGAGGCGCGCGTGAAACACAACGCGCCATCGACCCGGGCCTGGTGGTGATCGGACAGCGAGCCACCCAACGCTCGCCGTCCGCAGGCCCGCGCCTACGGTGGCCGGGGATCGCCCTGCGACTCCCGACGCCCGGGGCGTCTTCTCCTGTTGCGGCGGTTGGGGCGAAGGCCTTGCCTTTCCCTCGCGCGGCCCGCCTCCTCCTTCGCTAGCATTACTGCTTCGCAGAAGGAGGTGACCGCTTCCCAAGCCTCCTCGCTCCGGACCATGGATTCAACCAGGGCCGGACGCGAGAGGTTGCCGCCGCCGATCGCCTCGACGAGGACACGGCGGTGCTCAGCCCAAGCAGGGCAGACCTCCACCGTATGCTCCACCGTGTCCTCCGGGCGATCCTCACAGTGCTGACACCCGGGCGTGTCCTCCCGCTTAATCCGAAACAGGTACCTCCCGAAACAGCCGTGTCCGGTAAGTACCTGCGTCAGGCGGAAGGTGAGGACGCCGTGGCGCCTCTCCAGCCACTCCTCAAAGAGGGGCCTTACCGCCGCAATTGTGGCGTGCCCAAGTAGTCACTACCTAGAATTCTAATGACGATGATAAAAAATCATGAAAAAAAAAATGGCTGTCTGGTTAAGTCGGTTTACGGACGATAGTTTAACGTGACAACGTCATAACAAAACATTGATGAAATGATCGTAACGTTACAATGAGCGTAACGTTACAATGAGTCATCCTTTTTCGTGCGTGCAGCCGTCGTTCATAGATTCATTAGACGTTTTCACGTCAAAAGTTACAGCAGAGTGGCATTTTGCAGAAGTAGTCACTAAGATATTTTTGCGCTGCTCTCGATAAGGTTACGTTCGCGTCCTCCTTATCCAAGTGCAATCTTTATATCCTTCATTACTATTAATATTTAGCGTCTTAGCCGAAGGTTTTACTCTTCTCATTATCGCAATATAAGTGAATGGGGTGCTGTTGTATAAGTGTCAGAAAGGTTGCTGATAGCAGTAATAATATTAGGTTTAACAGCTGATTGTGGTAGCTAATGGAAGAATTGAACTTAGGTACTGTCGTTTGGGGTTAATGAACTTTTTCATTGCCAGCTACAGTTGAGATGATGGTATGATTATGTAACTGAGATAATAATGAGCCGAAACTTTCAGAGACAAATCTTAAAGATTGTTTAGTAAAGCTTTCTTGAAGATTCAGCTTTGAATGAAAACAGCTCGGAATCTTTGCGTAGGTATCAAAGTAATTTTTAGAGAACAGCAGAAATATACATCATACCTTAATTTTAACTCTAGCTTTTGCCCTCGACTTCTTACGCGTCTATCCCGTTTTTCCCGTTCTCGTATGTGTGGCTAACCTTCCTTATGAATATGGCTATCATTTACAAATATAATTTTCCAAATCCAACTTATAGCTCCAGAGATTAGCACGTTCAAACACATACAAACAATCTCTTCAGCTATTAGGTATACTAATACAAACAACCTCTTCAGCTATAGATTTTGAGGTATTCCTGATGATGCGGTAATTACCTTACAACTTGATGTGATAGGCACAAGTGATCCAAATACATCCATCAAAAGATTTTCAAAATTATGTAATAACCAAAACCCGATCAGCGAAAACCAATAAATTAATTAAACTTAATCCCGGGACCACATCGGAAACCGATTCCAGAACCAATCTGTAGTAACATCCGCTCCGCGATCGTGACGTCACAGTGCCGGTTCTCGATAGTCACGCTGTAATAATAACGATAGAACCACAGCCACAGAGCATCGACACACCTCGGTGGTTACTGCTTTTTTTAACTATGGGAAATCATCAAATGACTTCTTCCGCTCTGGGTGAAGCGGAAGGGCGTGTCAGACTCTTACTGACTAAAACCCATCCGTGTTCCTTCTAAACCCCTTAGCGTTCCAGAGCCGCTGTGACTCTTTCGAACAAATTCCGCAACACTGGCAGGCACTGGCCCTAGCGGGCCCCGTCTTCTATGCTGACATCTCTTTGAGGCGCGCGTGAAACACAACGCGCCATCGACCCGGGCCTGGTGGTGATCGGACAGCGCTCGTGGTTACTGCTAGAGATGGCATTTTTAAATCATACTTTTTATATTGTGTGGTGGAACTCTTCAGTGGTTAGAGCAACCGTAAGTAGCTCCTTAGTATTATACTTGACGTGTGACTTGACTTGCGTCAGCAAGAATAATGATTGCGAATTTCTCGTAACTTATCAGCCAACTCGCAAATCACACACAATCTTCGAGGCATGACTGAAATTATGGAACTAAAATACCTTATATCTTATGTCATTCCGAATAGCCCTCAGAAGCTGATAAAGATGAGCTGGCAAGAGTCCTGAGTTGTCGCAAGAATGACTTTGAGTACTTACTCTTCAGGCCCCCTGGCTCGGAAAGCACGTTAAGCCGTTGGTCCTGCGCCAGATCTCTCTCCGGTCGTGTCGGGTTGCCGTCCCATCGGAATATGAGAGTGATGAAAAAGGAAGTGCACCTGTATTCGCGCACACACTTGTGCACTATAATATGTCCCGCACCGATGGCTAGTCTCGGTTGAAAGTGGCCGCCATGGCCGAAATCGGCCAGGAGGACTATACTTCAGGCCACTTTCCACCGCAGACCCTTGCTACCCTACCTGAATGAGTACGATCCAAATGAGCCCAACCACGACAAGGAAACTTGTAATAGTGTATAAAAAGTAACGTTTCTATACTTAGTGTGAAAAATACTAAGTCTAAAAATACTAAACATTTCCTTGTTCTACTTCAGATGAAAAAAAACAGTACCGTGACAGCTCTTCTTAAAGTGACCGACGATATAAGGCGGGGAATGGAAGACACTAAAGTTACTACTTTGGTGTTGATCGACTTCTCCAACGCGTTTAATACCGTCAGTCACGACGTCCTCTTGTCTATCCTTTCATATCTTATGGTCTCTCCCGAAGTGCTTGAATGGTTTTCCTCTTATCTTCGGGGGCGTCAGCAGTCAGTTCGTGCTGGAGACTCTTCGTCCGGGTGGTGTGAACTTGCAGCTGGCGTACCTCAAGGCGGTATTTTATCTCCTCTTTTGTTTTCCATCTTTATTGATCTTATAACCACTGAGCTTCGGTGTGCGTATCATCTCTACGCTGACGATCTACAGCTCTATTGTCAGGCAGGTGTTGACAAATTATCGGATGCGATCGAGGAGCTCAACCGGGATTTGAGGTTGGTTAAAAGCTGGTCAGACCGATTCGGGGTGGCAGTTAACCCTTTAAAATGTCAGGCTATCATGGTTGGAAGTCCCCATAGCTTGAGAAAGCTGAAGGGCTTAACTGTACCACCCGTAATCTTTGACAACACAGTCATTCCGTTTGGTTCCGAGGTTAAGGATCTTGGTCTTCATGTCGACACCTGTCTTGACTGGCGAGGGCAGGTCACGAGTGTCAGTCGAAAAGTTACCGGAACGTTGCGGTCCCTGTATCGACTGAAAAATCTTCTCCCAGCTCACATAAAGGCAATGCTAGTACAGTCCCTAATTTTCCCCATGATTGACTATGGTGATGTGTGCTACTACGACCTGAATGCAGATCTCCTCAATAAACTTGACCGCCTTCTAAATAACTGCATTCGATTTGTCTTTAATCTCCGTAAGTATGATCATATATCCGCGCATCGCTCACTATTAAAATGGTTACCCATTCGTCAGCGGAGAGCTCTGAGGGCTTTGACTAGTCTGTTTTCTTTACTTAATAATCCGTCGTCTCCCTCTTATCTAACTTCACAAATTCAACTCATTTGTTCTGCCCACAGTAAAAATCTTCGCTCTACCAATAATCGCCTTCTACGATGTCCCTCTCACCGCTCTGGGTTTATCCGCTCCTCTTTCTTTGTCCAAGCGATTTTCCTCTGGAATGCGCTCCCTCTGAGCATCAGGACGGCAACAAGTCGGTTGTCCTTTAAGGTGAAGGCACGTGAGCACATTCGCAAGAAGTTGGTAGAATCATCACAGCGTTAATTTGTTGGATTCGTTTTTTCTTAATAACTTTATTTATGTGTATGTATGTATCTATGTATTTATAAATGTTTTTTTATTTTTTTCTTCTCTCTATTTTTAGTTTTTCTTTAAGTTGCACCTGCCATGTTGTCTCTGCACCACCCTAAGGTCGACTGGTAGAAAATGCCTAAGGCATTAAGTCCGCCTTTGTACAGTGTTTTTACTAGTGCATAAAGTTTTAATAAATAAATAAATAAATAAATAAATAAGTCTACATTTTGCCGAAGTCTAGGTGAGAAAGGGCCACTCTTCTTTGCAGCGTACATTAAGCGAGTATATACAAATATTATTGCTAATGACGTCACTGTTCACTGCCGGCACGGGTTTCCGTGCTCTGTGACCGCAACGATACGGGAACTGCCTGGAGTCGGCAGCAGATGTCCTCGTGCAAATGAATCTAACTGTTGTCTTACATAATTACAATTTGCTTCTGCAGCTGGATTTAGATTTAAGATGCAAAATTTGTTAAGTATGTGAGCACCATGTTCCTATTTAGCAAATTAATTAATATAACCCTCCTGGCAATATTTTGTACTATTACATAGAAAGAAAGAAAGAATAAAATTTATTTAGCACATGTACATGAAACACGCATGGTAAAAATAACAAGAAAAAGGTAGTTATGCCAAAAACTAAGTGTACGTCTCACGGCTGCACTAAAAAATTTTAGCTCTAAAATTTCAGCGATATGTCAGACAGACTGATGCTGTCTGACGCTGGTTTTCTAATGAACCTTTCAAAGGACGTACATAGTAGTGTCTTGATTTTACTTAAACATTATTTTTAGCTTATTCGTATAGATTTTTGGAGCTAGGTACAAGACTTTTTTGTTTCCAGGTTGGAAATGAACGAGCCCAGAAGATTTCTGTGCATATGATGGTTCAAATTAATTATAACTTTGGGTCAAGTATAAACTACCACGTCCCGGCTTATACAGTGGCATGCTAAAATCTGTAAAACAAAGATTTTAAACATACTCATTGAGTTTGTAAATAATCCTGTCTGTTACGATTTAAAAAGACCAGGATATTACAAAAACATCCCATAAAATAACTCTTTTAATTAAGTCTAGCAGTTAAAATAGATAACTATTCAATTAATTTCCCACGTTGAACAAACTTGAAGTATTTTTTCTTTGTGTAAAAGTTAGGTTCTAAAGTAAGAAAGGAGGTAATTAATGAACGAAAACAAAAAATAAAGGGAACAAATTGTGATTGTTGCTTTTAAGGGGATAGAATTTTTGTGGCATAGCAAGCCGGCCGCCATATTGCTTTTTTTTTCAAAATGGCGGCGCACTTGAAATATGTGTTATGTATGTATGGGTAGAGGACACACTAATTTATATGTACATATATGAGGAGGAAATGGTTCGCATCTTACCTACAAAATCGAGAACAATTCGTAGAAATTGAATATTTGGATCAACAAACAGGAGAACTTAACCTAATACGTTCGAATGGTCTATGGATTGGACATTCTATCCCAAAAGGTAGTGTTGTCGGATCTAGCAAGGTTTATTGTTCCTGGTTTACATCAACGACCTTCTTAAAATTATAACGGAAATTTCTTAAATTACTTACTGCATTGACTCTCAACACTTAAATATTAAGCGTATATACAAAATTGGCTAAAAGACTACTATTTAGAAATGAGCTTTTCAAAAATCTAAATAATGCAATTTAGACCTCGCCGAAAGAATCCCTTATTTATTAATTTTACGTTTGACGGTATAAAATTAGAATGCGTTGATACTTAATTTGCTAGATCTAGATTTAGATATTCACATGACATGGAAAGCACGAATTCGGAAAATTGAATCTGAACTATCTAGCTTCGTTTATGCATTACGTGAGCTAAAAAAGACAACCGATTTGAAAACTAGACTATCCGCCTACTATGAATACGCTTATGCATAGCTCACGTATGGTTCCTCTGGGGAAATAGTGTAGACGTCAACGATTTCTTTATCCTACAAAAAAAAATGTTAGTATATTCATAATGATGAAAGTGTTGTAGACCGCATTTCAGGAAACTAGAAATTCTAACTCCATTATCAATTTATATTTTATAAAACTGTAAATTTGTTACACACAATTTTTTACCAAAAAATAATAGTCCAACCGCGCCGATATGCACCACCGTCCAAGATTTGAGCACACGCTAGTTATACCTCAATGGAGGTTAAAATAACACATTACGTGTCTAACGTCGTGTGTAACGTCAATTAAAATATACAACTACCGAACGATGTCAAAAACGAAGAAAATAACAAAAAAAAAATCAAACGCCTAAAAAACTTACTTGTCGATAAATGCTATTATACAATGAATTATTTTTTTAACGATAATTCTTTAAAACCTTTTGACTTTGAAGACATTTACATTATGTAATTTTAATATTTAATGTATGTTGACAATATGACCATTTAATTTTAATTGATTTGTTATACCTAACCATGATTAGTTGATTTGACATTACCGTGACATTTTATACCAACATATTAATATTGACACTTGTATTTTCATTCAACTTCATTTTGATTTTCAGAGGAGCTCGTGGCTAAATAATAGCAGCCGCACGGGTCGATGTTCAAAGGTTAAGCAACACTTGCCGAGGTTGGTCTGTGGATGGGTGACCATCTTAACATACTGATACTCTCCGTGCCACTTTAAGTCATTGGTACCGGCTGTCATTTGTAGATCTTTGTCAGTCGTTACGGATAGTCAAAAGCCAGACAATCTGACACCAGTCTTGCCAGGAAGTACCGTGTTGTGGAGGTCTGGTTGGCAGCCGCTCCACGTAAAATAGTGGTATTCAGCAAAATCCGATTTGACTGGAAGCCGACCTCAATAAAGTTGGGAAAAGACTAAGTAGATGAGATTTTTATTTTCAATTTAATTTGACTTATATTTCCAATTCATTTGACTATAAGTCCATTTTAACTTATTTGTTTATATCATACCGCTCCGTTTTATTTTTGTATTGTTTTTATTTTGTAATAAAGCCACTGTTGTATTAAATTGCTGTGCCTGACAGGTCCCTGTTTGCTGTAAAACTACATATAATTATGACACATGTGGTTGCAATCAAGATTTGAATTGAATCGAATTGAATAGTTTCATCTATAAAGTTATCTGAAGGGAATTTTTTATACTTTTAAGCAGCGTTCACATTTGAAAACTGTCAAAAGTACTTCTAATTTCTCTACATTCTGACAAGTTTTTGATATTGATTGTCACTGATATCTATTGAAACTTGAATTTTACGGTTTCTAAATACGAGAATTGGTCTTCTGGTTGCCTAAAAACTAGCTTATGTCAATGGCTTTGCATGTGTTAAAGTGGAAAAAAAATTCACGGAAAAGCACTGTCTCGGTCAAAAGTATACTATGTCCTGTCATGTCAAGTATCTAGCTGGTCGATTCTGTAAACATGGCGAAGTGAAGGCTTGAGTCGAGTGATCACAAAATGAGCTGTCAATCCATGTTATCAAGATGGAATGACAGCTCACTTCGCGATCACTTCACCCAATCTTTCGCTTCGACATGTTTACAAAATCAACCGGCTGGTTATTTTCTAGTTGTGGATCAAGATTCAGAATTTCAAATGAATCTTCTTCTTCCTGCCCTTATCCCATGTTACTTGGGGTTGGTGCAACACGTTTTTTTCTTCCATTCTGTCCTGTCAGCCGTCACGCTATCACTAACTCCCTTTTCTTTCATATCACTCCTAACACAATCCATCCATCTTTTCTTTGGCCTCCCTCTCCTTGTCCATCCATCCACATTTATATTCATAACTCTTTTAGTTACGTGCATTTCATCCCTCCTCTACACATGACCTATTCAAATGAATAACTTATCATTTAAGAATTAGTAAATAACTGGTATAGTTAATATAATATACTAATAAGATTTACCATTGTAGAAAGAATACTGTTTAAATGATTCAATCTTCAATATCATCTTCCTGCACCTATCCCGTGTTGTGTTACTTAGTTGGGTGCAAAACACGAATAATTGAATTCATGATTCATCATAATTAAAATTAAATTATAACAAATAAATAAAGAAGCCAGTTAACTAACCACAGGCAGCCCCTTAAACATTTTGTTCTAATTAATATCGCAATTAAAATATTTGAATCTGTTCAAATTAATATTCGTGATTTAATCATTTTGAATTTGTAATTCTTCTTGTAATTGGGGCACGGATTATTAAATTAAAATTTTAATTATTAAATTATTTCACCTTGCAAGCTTGTTTCGAATTGTTATGGTTGTCAAAGAAAGAAGGCAAAGAGGTGGCCTTAAGTAAAAGGAAATACTGGCTGCTTTTTCTAAGGAAAAACATTTATAAAATATCAATCAACAAAGAGCTCTTTTTCAAAATAAATGGTAAAATGAGAGTATTCATTGTTTTTAAAACATGATATTTTTCTGATTCCCCGTAAACCCTGTAAATTGATTCTGAGAACCTGTAACTCAACGATGTTGGGCTCAATATTTTTAGATTTTATTGGGTTCAATGTTTTTCAAGACCAAAATTTTATTAAAAGAACAAAATAGAAATCACGAGAGAAATTATGAATGCATAATATTATAGAGGTTATGTGAACCCAAAATTATATCTAGGTACTGATATCAGAGTATTCCCGTATTTCCAATCCATTTAAGACATTTTGAATGTTTTTAATTTTGTAAATGATGGTTATTTAAACCTTGAAATAAGGATAGGAGTAATTAAACTAGGAGCTTTTTGGGCTAAAACCTTTTACTTATTATTTAAAACTTTTTTTTCTTTAGGCGCGTTGGGCACTTTTTGGGTGAACAAAAATCATGGAACTCGCGTCATCGTCACCGAACGCTTTAGCTTTCGCTTAGTTTTCACTTCGGCAGTCCCCGAAGGCTGTTTTAATTCAATGTCAAAACTGCACTAACTTTTTATAAAACCACATAAAACACCAAACTCATTGGTACGTATTTCTGCAAGAAATTTATATGACTCTGCCATTACCCGCCTTACATTTCCCCTTACGAAAGCCAGCTGGGAGTAAGTTATTATTTCTGTAAAATTGGCACTTAGCACCTGTGTTCTAATAACATTACAGCGTGCGATATACCGCTCATATATAAGCTTGGAATATTATGTCATATTTTCCTTATAAATAGCTTTCTTGGTACATCGGTTATGGAAATTGAATAGAACGTGTATTTAACGGTTGGAGTGACGTGGCTACGTGGTTTGGTGCGTGATCGGTTTGAGTGGTTGAGATAGACGAGTGGTCGTGGAAATTGAAATGAGTTTGACAATCGACGGCCATGTTTGTCAAATATCTTATTAGGTTTTACTTGATCAGTGAGCAATGTACGTAGAGTAAAATATTCTTTATTGTATAATAAATCTGTTTTACAAGATAACTTAACTATAATTTTATTAATCTTAAGGACTGAGATCCCAGAGCTGCGAGAACTCCCGGGATTATTTTCTCACTACTCTATCACACACATTTTCTTTGTTAAAAAATAAGGGAGGTTTGCCAGCTCTGGGATCTTAGACCAGTATAGTGGCGGTCTTCGGTTGATATCTACCAGACAAAAGCTATCTTCGGATGAACTGAAAGGAGATGTACAAAATAATAAATAATTATGTGTAAAATAATATTAAAGAACGCTAAGATAAAAATACCTACTATTTCTCCACATTTTTATTATAAAACTGTAAAATAAAAAATTACGTATCACTCAAACTCTCTGCATCGCCCAAAGGCTGACTGGTAGAACAGGCGTATGGCATTAAGTCCGCTGTACATTTGTTCTGTAAAGTGTTAAAATAAATATATTCGTCGCATTTAAAAATCCTCATGGGTCAAGTTAACACGTAAAATAGCTGATGAGTTATGACGATGTAGATATTGAGATAATGAGATAATGTCGCATGCGTGTTGAAATGGCTTCCATTTTATACGATAACGACGTTTTTTCGGGCATTGCAACCACTTGATCAAATTAGCCTAATGAAAGGTTTAGTAAATGGGTCACAAATTATATCATCACGCTTTTATTTCTCGAACAGATGGGTAGAAGAGTCAATTAAGCAACCGCACCTTTTCAACTATGTCCTCTACATCGGCTTCCTGTCTGACGTGATGTGAGTATTAGTATTTTCCACAGACCCTCCAGGAACCACCACGACCCATTAACAGGGTAATTCTACCGGGTTACCCCGTTAATGGGTTAAAAACTGACCCATACCCCTCTTGGCAAGACTGCTGTCAGTATTTTGAAGTGAAAACTTCTTTAGCGGCGTTGTGCACATTTTGGGATGGGTAAAAAATGTTAAACGCGTTAGGACACGTGATCTGATCGAAAATTCGTAAGACGGAGGGAAAGTAGAACGTAGGAGAGGAAGTAATATCCCCTCTCTTTTTCACTTCTGCCGTTTTTTTTTCGCAACCCGTTTTTTTTTTGGCTACTGAATATCAGTAACAACTGTGAATGATCTACAAAAGACAACTGAAACTAACGTGCTTTTTGAAGCATGGAGGTGTATTGGTATGCAAGGGATGGTCACGCATCGATGGGTCGACCCATGCGGCCATTATGATTTAGCCACTCCTTAATAAGAGGTGGGTGAAAGAGTGCAGGTAGTAAACTTCTGTTTCACCAATAATAATGTTTAAAGATCATCATTTTCGAGCTGCCACTCAAGTTCCTGATGAAAAAATCTAAAACAATTTAATCATCTTAAAAATTGAAATTAGGATCTCCAGGTTTAACATTGGAGCTTTGCAACTACTCGACGTACAAGAGACAATCTAAGCATAGCTCGATCTTTACTCAGTACAAAATTGAATATTGATCGCCCAGATGAGTTGATACCAAAATTAGTTAGAAGAGAGATTTTAATATCAAAAGACTTGCTAATACTTATTATCGTCGCCTAAGATTAGCTGGCACATTGCGATTTTAATATTTTATCATCATTAATGGTAACGTAAAAATTTATTTAGAGAGAAAACCTGATTTCTAATACAAATGCTCATCGAGAGAGATTAGGTTTAATTTATAATGATGGTTATTTAGTTTGAGGCTAAGGAGGAGCTCGTGGCGTATTTAACATATGCGCGGGTTAAGCTTTAAGGTTAAGTAAAGCATGTCGAGGTCGGTTTGGGGTTAAGTGACCACACGTTACATATCAAGATTCATCCATGCCTCGGAAGGCACGTTAAGCCTCCCGACTATTATTTCTAGATCTTTGACAGTCGCTATGGGAGTCGGAAACCAAAATCTGATACCAGTCTTGTATTATGACACCCAGTTACTAGGTTGGGGAGTTTAGTTTAGTAGGTGCTCTATTTAAATTACTAGTACTCAGCTGCATCCAGTTATAAAACCGACCCCAGCATAGTTGGGAAAAAGCCAGGCGAATTGGGCCTGGACTTATGGCCTGTTTCACCAACTGCGATTAAGTTCCAGTGTACTTGGCAGATAATTCCATACAATTATGTTGCATTTTCGAATTTATTTAATGATTATTGGCTTTTCGGTGGTCGTTTTTTTTTAGTCTTTATTTATTTAGGGGCATTTATCTCCATGAACACGAGAGCTCCAACGTTTGGAGGTCGTGAAACATGTCCTTAGTGTGATAAACTAAAGTCGGAATTTCACAATGCATTAATTCATGAATAATCAAAATTCAAGAGCATACTGTAAAACCGACATTAATAAGAAATGTCTTAGCTTTAGACAGAAGAATCTAGTTTTAATACTGTCTAGTTCACAATTATCCCAATGTCTAGCGTCAAATGTGTAAATTCGAGATTCATGACTGAAAGTCTAGAATACTTGGCTTTAAGTCGTAGCGACGTGGTTTTTGAATAGAATAAACCCTTTATATTTCTTTGTTGAGATTTACGCGATTTATACACACAGAGCATATGCTGGCTGGTAAGGCTGTATAGCCTTTATACCGGCGGCGTGAAAATGGGTTACAGGATTATGTCACTAGAGTGAGCAAAAGGAATTCTTATAAGCTTTAGAATACACTAATTTTCTTGTGGTTTTTCTCCTGTGGGCCCAGGGACAGCATTTTTTTCCGGAATAAAAACCCAATAGATTGTTTTAGTTGCTGTAAAAAAGTTTCAAGATCAATTCAATACTTCTGGAGATATCTTTCTAGTAATAATCAAGCAAACGATATTGCCTCTTTAAATATTTGAGTATTTTTTGAACGAAGAAGAGTTCTGTTCGTTTTGGTAAGAGGTTCTATTTGTGGTCCGTGGTCTACTGGTAACTTGAATATTTTGACAACGGAATGGAAAAAAAGGAATGAAGATATCTGGAAGAGAACCAAACATAGCCCGACACATCGCCAAACTGAAGTGGCCGTGGGCAGGGCACATTGCTCGCAAAACAGATGGTGGATAGGGCCGAAAAGTTCTGGAGTGACGACCGCGTACCGGAAGACGCAGCGTCGGAAGACCTCCCACAAGGTGGATTGATGACCTGGTGAGGGTCGTAGGTAGCCGATGGATAACAGACGCACATAATCGGTTATTGTGGTGACACTTGGAGAGGCCGATGTCCAGCAGTGGATCTTTCGGCTGATATGATGCATTTCTTGACCAACAATACTAATCGCGTTGTGGCGCTCCATGGAAAATACCAGTAGTCAGGTTGTTTCCGGATAGACTGGAAGCCGCACCAATACGCCTACCTTCAATATAGCTTCTTCCCACTATAATTTTTATTTTTTATTTTTTTAGGATACGAAGTCATCAAATGACTTCTTCCGCTCTGAGTGGAGCGGAAGGGAGTGTAAGTCTCTTACTGACTAAACCCATCCATGTTCCTCCTAAAGCCCTTTGAACTGCAAAAATTCCGCAACCTTCTTTCCACTATATTGCTGTTTTAATTTTGCAACATAATTTTTAAATGTGAATGATATTGTTTCGCGAGACTCGAAGAATAAATTATGTAAAACCAGTATTTTCTTAACGAAACATAATGTGCGTATCTTTCGTCTCAAACAAGTTGATTAAATTTTATGTTGATACTCGTTCATTTTAAATTCTATCTCGGTAAACATTACGCTGTAGAAGCTTTATTAAATTTTTTATTAATTTTCTGACGACTATGTTTTTGTAGGACTTATATTATATTCATACATTAGTTCTCAATTAGTTCTAGATTACCCATTGAGTCGGTAACACGGTAATCCTTTGCAAGACTGGTGTCAGATTTTCTGGTTTCTGACTATCCGTAACGACTGCCAAAGATCTACAAATGACAGACGCGACCAACGGCTTTCTGAGGTACGGAGCAGTCTAGGTATGTTAAAATGGTCACCCATCCAATACCAACCTCATTAACCGTTGCTTACCTTGAAGATCGTCCGACTGTAATTGCGACCCGTGCGGCTGTAATTATTTAGCCACGAGCAACTACGACTAGACTAACATATTATTTTTAATATTTCTTAATTTAATATCTACACTAATATTATAAAGACTTGTATTTTTGTGTGTGTATATTTGTAATGAATAAACTCAAAAACTACTGTGCTGATTTTTAAAATTCTTTCACCATTGGAAAGTTATATTATCAGCGAATAACATAGGCTATATTTTATCCCTGTATTCCCACGGGAACGGGAACTACGAGGGTGAAACCGCGTGACGTCCGCTAGTTTAATATAACTTCATTAATACCGCTTGTTTAAGGCAGGATGGTAATTTCAGAGTAAGCCCTGGTTTCGTAGATAAACTACGAAAATACATAATGTTGAAATAGCTTATGAACATTAATTTGTTAAAGGTTGATGAAAATTTTTTTGAAATACAGGACATGTCCCTCCATTTTTAATCAGTGAAATCGTGTACACTTGATTCTCCAGTATACTGTAGACAATAGCAGAATAATCGACATCAGCTTTGCCTGCTATACAAAAAAAACGGGAACCTAAACCGTTTACGCAGCGCCCGCAACGGAAGCTCTCAAAAAGGAATATTTTTTCCCGTTTTTGCAACATTTTTCATTTATGCTCCGCTCCTATTGGTCGTAGCGTAATTTTATATAGCCTATAACCTTTCTCGATAAATGGACTATCTAATACAAAAATCATTTTTCAATTCCAACCAGCAGTTCCTGAGATTAACGCGTTCAAACAAAAAAACTCTTCCGCTTTATAAAATTAGTATAGATAAAATAGAATGGACTTGGTTAACTATTAAAATTTATAACGATTTAATAACTGGATACTATACACTATACATGTCATTGCCAATAATTCAATGATAGCAATTAATTAGTTTTAGACCAATCTAATTAACCGCGTGTGACTTGATATCCTAATAATTCTAATTGCACTATTGTATTGACGGTTTGACTAGTTTACACTCAATCAACGAAATTTTAACCCCCGACGCAAAAGAGGAGTGTTATAAGTTTGACGTGTCTGTTTGTCTGTGTGTCTGTCTGTGTGTCTGTCTGTCTGTCTGTGGCATCATAGCGCCCGAACCACTGAACCGATTTCAGTTTAGTTTTTTTTGGATGAAAGGAGACTTAATCGAGAGTGTTCTTAGCTATGTTTTATAAAAATCGATTGAGCCGTTTAAGAGTTATGGTGGGTTAAAGTGGGGATGGAAGAACCAAAATTCTACAAATGTGCCCAAAATGGTTGTCAAATGAAAGATAAGATATTTAAAAAACCCCCGACACAAAAACCTACCTAAAAAAGTACGAAATAATAATTTGATTTTTTATTTAACAACCTGTACATAAAAACTAAAACACCGCTAAAAACTTTCTAGTGTACAAAATACATACATATCATAATAAATTATTAGTATTTACAACAAAGCTACCACGATGAGTAGTAAAATATTTAGAAACGGTCCCCCCGACGCGACGTTTTCTTTGTAGAAATATTAATAGGTAGGTACATAGATTCTTCCTAACTAATATTTTGTTGTAATTATTATTAATATTTTAGCGGTGTTTTAGTTTATATGTACAGGTTGTTAAATAAATCAAATTATTATTTCGTACTTTTTTTAGGTAGGTTTTTGTGTCGGGGGTTTTTTAAATTTTTAATTTAAGTTTTTTAGCCTTGGTTGTCCAAATGATTGTTAGCTACTAGCGACTTCGCCCGCGTGAAAACCGGAATTCATCCCTTGGGAACAAACTCCCGGGACAGATGTATGTGTGAGACCATAATCTACCTCTGTGCTAAATTCCTTTCGGCCATTCTAACGTGATTGAGTAGCAGACACCATCCATCCAAATGTTTACACTTGACTATGACTGGCCTGTTGGTCGAGTGGTTGGTGTTCCTGACTGCTAAACTGGAGGTCGTGGGTTCGATTCCCACCCAGGACAAATCTTTGTGTGATGAGCATGATCATTTGTTCTGTGTCTGGGTGTAATTTGTCAATAATATGTATGTATTTAGATATATATAAGTATGTTTATCAGTTATCTGGTTGCCATAGCACAGGCTCTGCCTAGTTTGGGATTGGATGACCGTGTGTGAGTTGTCCCAACATATTATTATTACTTATTAGAGTAGTAAGGTAATATTAAAGGCCTCCTTTTTCGCGCAAATGAAAGTCTATAATTTATTTTTTTGCCTGTATAAGTGTATTTATCCTAATGGGTGCCTACCTCTTCCCACCAAAGGGTCAAAAACAACTTAGGGAAGAAAAAATGAAGATGGCACTCAGTGCCTTACTAAATAAAAATCACAACAAACGAATATAACCAAAAACTCGAGTCGAACTCGCATGCAAAGGGTTCCGAACGAAAGTTATTTTTGTAACATTTTACTTTCAAACCTCTTATAGCAACGATATCTGTATTTCTTTTCAACATTTTAGACGCCGTAGTATCAGAGATATCGGTCGTTTTTCATTAAATTTCATGAATCTTATTCATCTAATCACAATACCCGCCCTTTCAGTTGATATGTCACACGGTAGTAGGGAAAAGCATTTGTTTTCGTTACACATCCGTGCATGGGTCACAGAAGAATATTGATACTGTACCAAATTTTAACTGAAATGGTCCGGTAAACTCGGAGAAAATTGGCTGTGACAGATGGACAGACAGTGATCCATTACGGATTCCATTTTTCCATATAGAGGTTCGGAACCCTAA
Organism: Mamestra configurata; assembly: GCA_002192655.3. NCBI lineage: Eukaryota > Metazoa > Arthropoda > Insecta > Lepidoptera > Noctuidae > Mamestra > Mamestra configurata. The sequence goes on from NDFZ01004804.1 coordinate 133,295, forward strand.
AAATGTTTGGTAATTGAGGCTTCTTAGGCAGATTTCGACTGACATGCGAATGTGAACGTTGCTTTTAAGCAACGGTAAATTAGTAGAATTGGTTCTCAGGATTGTTCACTAGTTATACGTTGTGATTTTTGTTATGAAATTTAATTGTCCCTCTGACTAGCAGAATCTATTTGAAATTTTCAAAAAGAGAATTCAAAAAAGTTAAATCTGTATTTAACTTATCAGTATCACAATGGTTAGATTTTTTATTAAATGAGGTTGTGTTGGTTTATTAATTACATAAACTGAAATTACCCATTTGACTGCCAATTGAGGTTGTGGTTTAGTTTGGCCGAAACTCAATAGGCAATAATCTTTTTTTCATACCCTGTCCAAAAATCCTTCAATCTAGGTAAAAATCTCTTAAAGGTATTGAACAGCAAAGATTCCTGACATTGGTTGGCTAAGCTGTCATAGCCCACCGTGATAACAAAAACATTTTAAATGTTTCTTGTATTGATAAGGTTTTCGTTTCTAATTTCACGGCTTTAATATAGCGTCTTGATAAGTTTACAAAGTCAAAAAATATTATTAATTTTGATTAGAAAAAGTTTGTCCAAATAAAACTTTACAATGAACATGGAAAGTAGTAAATACACAACAGTTTTATGGTATTAACAAATAAAAACTTGCAACATACCTTTCAGTTGAAGATCACCTACAGAAGAATCAGCAATTAAAAACCAACTCGTCCAAAAAATCACACTCAAAAACAAAACTCACTGGCACTGGAAAAAGCGAAATTCGAAAAAACAAAACACAAATCCGATACTCGAAAAAGTTTTAAATATGAAATGTGTAGTTCGCGAGCCTTCGGGCGGCTTCGGCGGGAGGAGTGTCCCGTTCGGTGGTCGGGAAGCTACTGACGAAGCCTACGAACTACCCCCAGTAGCGCCTCTCATTGAAACTTTTATAACCTTATTTTATGCAACGGCTCAGTTTACGCTGTCGTGTGTCCTTTGAACTTCGAATCTTCGGTTTCGGCACGCAATTTGACCGTTTGATAGTGAGGGCAGTGTTGAATAGCTGAAGTAGTGGGTAGTGAATACGGAAACGACTTGCTATCACGGCTCAGTACAAGCGTAGTACTAGTCTCTGCGTTTTATTGTAGTCGGATTGTTTTATAGTCGCGTGTGTAGTCGAATCACGATACTTCCTGTACTACTGTTTACTTAGAGTTATCTCTGTCATGTGACAAAAAGGTTTTCTTGTAAGTAAATTAGCGACGTAAAAGACATTTGATTTCGACCTGTGTTATTTGATTTCGAGTCAACAGTTGAGTTTTGTAGGCATTTCATTGTAAGGAAGGAGGACACAGGAGTATTCTTTGGAACTCGGACATACAAATGTCCTTGTTATTGTTATCTTTTAGTATTATTATTATTATTTTTTACATGTCCCGATGTTTGTCTGTAATCCTAATCACACTTGCAAGTTAAGTTTGACATATTTCCCGGTTTCCGATTGAGCTAAAATTTTGTGCGCATTTGTATATCGCATGACAATGCAATATAATAATAACATGGAGCTGATCTGATGATGGAGCTGGAAGATGGCCATTGGAACTCTGTAATGAAACGACACAGCCTCATCGAGTTTGGACTCGTTTGATTCGTTTTCGTAAGGACTTTGTTTTGAGATAGTATCCAGAGTCTGATGATGGAGCTGGAAGGTGGCCAAAGGAACTCCGTTATAAAACGACATGACCCCATCGGTTACTAATTTTTATTGAATAGCGAAAATAGAGTATTATGAAAAGTATATCGAAGCATTGGAAAGTATACTGCGCTTTATTTAACCTCCTATCTTCTCAACTTTTCACTATGTTTTACTTCACCGTTGAGGAATCTGATTAAAATACTACTAGATTTACTCATCCTTGCCTTGAATAGTATGTTGCGTTAAAGATGATTATCCCCGCTGCCACTTGTACTTCTTTAACAGTCGTTACAGGTAGTAAGTGGCCAGAAAAGCTGACGACAGTCTTGCCCAGGGGTGTCCTGATATAGGCAGCCACTCCATGTAAGATACTGGTACCAAGTTGTCTCTGGTTAGACTAGAAGCTGTCGTAGCCCCCGTTGCAAGTGTGCGAGGGAACACGGGGTGGTTTTAGTCAGTATGAGTCTGATAGACCCCTTTGTCCGCCACAAGGTAGTAGACATAGGTACATCAAAGATTTCCACCCGTTACCAAAAAAAAAAGCGGTCAAGTGCGAGTAGGACTCGCGCACGAAGGTGTCCGCACCATTTTCTATAAAAACGGCAAAAAATCATGTTTGTTGTATGTAATAATTAGTTATTTTTAAAGTGAATATATAACTAAATATTCTGTGAATATTTCAGGCTTCTACTTGTTGCCGTTATCAATATCGAGCAAAAAAAAGCAAAAAAATCACGTTTGTTGTATGGGAGCTCCCTTAAATATTTATTTTATTCGGTTTTTTAGTTATAGCGGCAACAAAAATACATCATCTGTGAAAATTTCAACTGTCTAACTATCACGGTTCCTGAGATATAGCCTGGTGACAGACAGACAGACGAACGGACAGCTGAGTCTTATTAATAGGGTCTCGTTTTACCCTTTAGGTACGGAACCCTAACAAGGAGCCGAAGTAACGTAGTTGAGTAAATACTGGGTAGCTTGATTGTATTAATATGAAAATACAGTAAGCCCGTTACTAACTTTCTGGCATAATTTGCCTGAAACTTATTACATAATCCTTCGTTATTTCCCAAATACTCAAAGAAAAAATGAAGCAAGCCTCGTTTTTAATCCGAGAATGACATAAAAGTATGTTTTATACCCCAGTGCCACTAAATTAGACGCTTCTTTCCATGTATGTAATTAGATACGTTTGTATGTAAAAAGTAAATTGCCGTCATTTACCTCCCTGTGCTTTATCACAAAAACTTTGTGTTACGCGCGCGGTTAATGTTAAAGGCTCCCACAGACATGCACGGCGTGATACTGCGGCAACGCGTTTACTTAGGTAAATGTTAATTTATTTTAAAAAAATAACAGCGTTTTAACAAGAACATTTTGTTAAAATTATAATGTTTTAATTATATCGAAAAACAATCTAAAAATATATATCTACTAGCGGTCCCGAGAGACGTTGTCCTGTTCGAACGTTTGCTTTGTGTATGACGATAAAATTGTAGAAATCGATTGTAGCGCCACCTACTGGCTGCAATTGTGAATCTAAACCATTCTCAAATCCTCTTGAACACACACAAAAAATTTAATTAACATCGGTCCAGCCGTTTAGGAGGAGTTTAGTGACATACACGCGTATACAAGAAATATATATATAGGTATATTAAGATTTGTCGAAACAACAGCCGGTCGATTTTCATGTGGAACTGAGCTGTCAATCCATGTTATCAAGATATCACGTGATCACGAAGTGAGCTCCATCTTGATTATATGGATTGACAGCTCATCTCGTGATACTTCACACAAGCCTTCACTTCGACATGTTTACAGAATCGACCGGCGGGACTGATTTTAAAGGATCTTTCACTGGTAGATAAGTGTTGAAGAAATAACTAAAGATACTTTTTAGAAGAAAAAAGATAAATTTATATTTTTATTTTTATATTTGATAGCTACTTTATTCAGATATTCATTAAACATACTTTGTGTTTATTGATTATTAAGTGATTTGTATGTTTAGAAAATAAAAATAAAATATGCATGTTAGTAGAAAAAAAAAAAAAAAAAGGTTTGTCGCATCGTTTTCTCCCATTTTTCCGTGGAAGCCTTTACTCAGGGAAACAGGCATAGGTTATTAATGTAGGAAAATGTTATTGTACCACGTGTACGCTTGTAGGTGTCGTCTGCTGTTCTAATCTGGTTTTGTTACAATTTTTTGTTTTACCAACTTTTAATATAGTCTAATAATGAAGTAAGGAAATATTTTAAAAATATTTACGCACGTTTTTTTAGTTTTTTTTTTCGTTTAGAATATCTTAAATACACATTTATTTAAAATCTTCAAAAGGCAAAAAAAGCTAAAAAAACGTGCGTTATGTTAATTTAGATATCTATCTGTACTGTGGCATTATGTCGCATGTTGTTAAATATTATATAAATAAACTATATATGACTAACTACGTCTATCCTTTTCAGATCCTATGTTCTGAAAAGGACATAGGTCCTTTTCAGGTCCTATACATTTATATATAGTTAATTTATTTGGTTTACGTACAATTGCTTACACAGTACGTTTAGATTTCCATTTTACCTTCATTTAAAAGTGTAACAATTAATTACAGGCTAACGCCACATGCACGATTAGTGGTAACACACATTGTTATCATACAATAAAGCATTGCTGCTAACTTAAAATTCAAAAACTAAGTAGACAACAACAATTAATAATAAAAAAATAAGTTTATAAAAAATAGTAGCTATGTTAAATGTAAGTTTAGATTCTAGCGATTTAGTTAGATGTGAAATCGTTAAAAAATATCTTTCCAATTAAAAATATGGATGTACAGTCAATGTGCTATTTTAAGTATAAAAGCAGTCGTTTTCTATTTGATAATGATGTTAATCCTATGATAATAACTAAATGTCATCATGATCATCATTTCAGCCAAAAAACGTTCACACGAGGACTAAGGCCTCTCCTAAGCATCACTGGTCTTGACTGGATTGGTCTTGTTTCTCAGCTCTAATCGATCAGATACCCGCGACCTTCACCAGTTCTTCGGTCCACCCTAACCTTCAAGCCCCATCGACCCTCTGTTCTGATCGAAAATACATCACATTACCTTCAAAATTACTGACTACATTGTGTTTAATTCAAGCCTACATTTAGGATAAGTATGCCTACTAATTAAATATCAATTAATTAATACGTTCATCAAAACTCACGATCACATTAGACTTCTAAATACATGTGTGGGAAGAAGGGGCAGTAGATACAGAATAACTCTTAAAAATTGTATTGCTTAATGAAATTATTTTCTATTAACTATCTCTCGCGGATTAGTTCCCGTGGCTGATCTCACTGGAACCGTAAAAGTTTTCAGTATGAAAAACTATAGCAATCAAGGTTAGTGCAATTTTCTATCAGTGATACAACATACGCACCCTTTTTTCGATGGTAAATCGTCAAATGAATCCTAATGTTCTTGGCGGAGTGGAAGGGAGTGTCAGACTCTTACTGACTAAAACCCACCCGTGTTCCTCCAAATGCCCTTTAAGTTCGAGGGCCACGGTAACTCTTTCGAATAATTTCACAACTCTGGCTGGCCACAGTGAACCCCGTCAATTCATTCAATATCGCTCGCCGTCCACAAGCCCGCGCCTACGGTGGCCGCAAATAGCCCTGCGACTCCCTGAGGATTTCATTCACGCGTCCCGCCTCCTCCTTCGCTTGCATTATTGCTTCGCAGAAGAAGGTGATTGCTTCCCATGCTCTCTCACTCCGGGCTATGGATTGGACCAGGGTCGGATGCGAGTGGTCGCCTGCGCCGTTACAAGAACACGGCAGTACTCTTGCCCAAGCAGTACCGTACTACCGTATGCTCCACCGTAGAACTTACACTCTGGATCAGTACTTTTAGATATAACCTCCTACACAAACAACAGTCTTACTTTTTTTTAGTTAAAAAGTTTGTTAAGTGACTTATTAAATAGCTGCAAAGTATAATAGGTACATCTAATACCATCTTGATTTAATGATAAAAACAGCAATCGTATTACCAGAAAACTTGGGCACTCGCCAGGACCGATAATGTCGTAATGTTTCCTATTCTCACAGTTGGAATTCTTATTATCAACAAGTGGATGAATAAGTGATACAGTTGTGTCTACAGTAATTATATGTCTCGATTACCGAAGCTGATTCGCGAAGAATTGCGGAGCAACAAGATTTCTGTAAATAACATGATAACTTATCAACGTTCGTTTACACGAGAACGTAAACTAGCTATCGAATCTAACTGCCACGCCTCTACATTTAATTAATAAAAGAAATTCACGAAGACGTCACTCAGTACCTATTTGATTGCGATAGTAGAATGCCGTTTTATGAATAGAGAGGTTTCTAAGTGATAAAGACGTTTAATCCTATACGTAGGTTTGCTCATTGGCTTGAAGATAAGCCAGCTGAAATAAAAGTCAATAGATTATAAGTGTAACCTAACTTTTTTATTAGCAAAAGTGAACATGGGTTATCCATTAACTGGGTACCACGATAAAGCAAATGATGTCAGGTTTTCTGTCTTCTAGCTCCCGTAACGAAGAACTACGAATGACAGCCGCGACCAACGGCTTAGTGTGCTTTTTGAGGCACTCAGACATCTCGCTATGTAATCAATCCAAGGACCGACCTCATCAAGCATTGCTTAACCTTGAAGACCGACCCGTGCCTCTATTCTAATTTAGTCACGAAGTCACCTAATAATATAAATAACACATTGAATCTAAAAACAGCAACCAAAGAGAAATCTGCGCCAATTTCAGCGAAGTATAAATATTAATTGCCTCAATAATCGTGGGTGGTACAATAAGCATTTATATTGGCAACTGAGCAACAATACCTTCCTACGTGGAACTAATGAAATCACGTCATTGAGCAATTAGGCTTCCTACGCGGAGGGCTTGAAAATCACGAAATTAAACTTTAGGGCTCAGTACTTATAGAACGCGGTTGCGCGATCATGAATAATTCTCGCACTATTTGCTGGTACAAGTATACCGCATTGAACGAAAAAGAATCACATAAATCGGATCAGAAACCGCGGAGCAATCTGTGTATAATATAATAATATAATATAATATCTTGGGACAACTCACACACGGTAATCCGATCCCAAACTAGGCAGAGCCTGTGCTATGGCAACCAGACAACTGATAAACATACTTATATATTTCTAAATACATACATATTATAGACAAATTACACCCAGACACAGAACAAATGATCATGCTCATCACACAAAGATTTGTCCTGCGTGGGAATCAAACCCACGACCTCCGGTTTAGCAGTCAGGGTCACTAACCACTCGACCAACAGGCCAGTCAAATATTCATATTTAATCTATGGGCCTTAGTTGCCTGATAATAAAGAATTATTAGTTTTATTATTCCACTAATTTATTTTATATTTCATATAAATTACATTTTTGAATATTGCTATAAAAAATATAAAAAAAAACATAAAAAAATGTAAAAATAGTAGCCCTCCGGTATCGGGAAAGCGTCCAAGTTATCGGTTATTATTATTATTATTAGTTTTATTATTCCACTAATTTATTTTATATTTCATATAAATTACATTTTTGAATATTGCTATAAAAAATATTAAAAAAAACATTAAAAAATGTAAAAATAGTAGCCCTCCGGTATCGGGAAAGCGTCCAAGTTATCGGTTATTATTATTATTATTATAAAAAAAAATACCCACTGAATCGAGAACCTGCTTTTTTTTGGGGAGTCGGTTTAAAATATTGAATTCTAAGTCTGGCTAATTTAAAGTAGATCTTATTGAATTTAACGTTTGTTTGTTGAAAAAGAGGATATTTCTAAAGCTGCTTTGTAAGGTTCTACAGGGTGTTCAAGAAGTGCTTGGTCATACTTAGGGGTGGTGTTCTGTGGCTGCTATACAGTAAAGAAATAATATCAAGATATTTTTTTTTATTTTTATATTTTGATAGTGTGTCTTTACCGTGGCTAAAAAATGCGTTAGCCTCCTTGCTTTTTGGGCCAGAGCCTACAAGGGTTGTGGAATTTGTTCAAAAGAATTCACCGCGGCCCTGGAACATAAAGGGTTTTAGAAGGAACACGGATGGGTTTTAGTCAGTAAGAGTCTGACACGACCTTCCGCTCCACCCAGAGCGGAAGAAGTCATTGGGTCACTTCCCATCCCTAAAAAAAAGGATCGATCAAGGTTAAGCAACGCTTGCCAAGGTTGCTCTGTGGATAGGTGACCATCTTAACATACCGAGTTTCCTCCGTGCCTCGGAAAGCACGTTAAGCCATTGGTCCCGGCTGTCGTTTGTAGATCTTTGGCAGTGGTTCCGGATTGTCAGAAGCCAATAAATCTGACTCTAGTCGTGCCAAGAACTATCGTGTTACCCAGTTAATGGATTGTGAAAGTCTGGTAGGCAGCCGCTCCACGTAAAATACTGGTATTCAGCTAAATCTAGTTTGACTGGAAGCCGACCCCAATTTTGTTGGGAAAAGGCAAGACAGATGATGATGAGTGTGCCTTTACCATATAACAGCTACGGAACTCCAATATGACCTCGCACTTCTGAAACAGCCTGTATAATCGAAGGGTTACCAACGGAACGCTATTACTTAGCTTCCGCTGTCCGTCCGTCTATCAGCGGGCAATCAATCAATTAATATATATATAAAACTCGTGCTTTACTGAGTGACTGAGTGATTGAGTGACTGAGTGAGTGACAGACAACGCCAAAACTACTGGTTGTAGAAAGCTGAAAATTGTCATGTAGGTTCCTTGGGGAGTGCAGGGGATGACTAAGAGAGGATTTCCCGAAATTCCTACGGGAACGGGGAAAAACAGGATATGCGCGTACGAAGTCGCGGACAAAAGCTAGTCTCTTATAAACTGTAATAATTATACAGCTGAAATTTTCACTAAGTGCGTATTTCTATTACAACAATAAGAAAAAAATAATTAATACCACGCATGAAACGTTTTAATTCTGCCGGTAAATGATTTGTGGTGAGGAACCCCTTGTTGGCGAGTCCAACTCGCTCTCGGCCAGTTTTTAGGTTATAAAATAAGCGCTGCCTCCATGCGAAGCTCAGCCTCACATGACAAAAGGTCTCCTAACTCTAGACCATAGTCTTTTATATGCGACCTGCGTCATGCTTTTACAATAAACAATAACTCACACAAAGCACCAATAAAGATAAATACAATAATCCGAATAATCCATTCAAAATGTAACTTTTATTCGTTTGACATTGGAAAGAATACAGAGATTAATGTGGAGAGTAAATTTATTGTGAGAATTATAGTTATTGCTAGACACGATAAGATTATGTTGTCCTCCGATTTTGACGATAATATTCGATCCAATGGAAAATATTTATCCGATGGCCATTATTTTTTAAAGTTCTGATAGACTAATATATAAGTAGGTGAGCTCTCTCATGAATTACTTCGTTCTTTTGGTGAAAATCATATGAACTTTAGTAGTTTTTGAGTTTATCGCGTATAGAAAGACAAACAGACAGACGCGGTGGGACTTGGTTTTATAATATGTAGTGATGACGATACATTTGAACCAACGTTCAGTAGTAGCTTTAAAATATTCACAGACTGATTTAAAAAATATCAAGATATGTATTTAAGCTAAGACGGACGGATAATTCGATTTACTTATTCATCACAATTTCTAGATCCAATATTTTCATAGGTCCATTCTGCAAATATTTTATTCAATACAAAAATATGATTACGTAACGTAATAAACATTTGCCTAGAAAATACATAGAAAAAGCGTTCTTATGTACAAAAACGTGTTTTCTGTCGCAGGATAAGAACGTGCTTCCAATGAAGTATGAAGCTGTGTAGAAGTTTTATTTCGAAACAAAATATAAGACGTGTTTCTTTTTCATAAAATTGTTGCTTACATTAAAAGGTCTTTCCGGAATTTTCGGCTTAGATTGGATTACTTTGGTCATTTTCATGTCTACATTTTCTCGTTGATTAGGTACTGACTGATGATAGACGTGAGAAGAGAAAGAAGAAGTGTGAGTCGGACTCCCTCACGAAGAGTTCCGTACCAAAAACCGAAAAAACACATTTCTTGTATGAAAGCCCCCTATATTTTTTTTTTAAATTATTTGTTGTTGTAGCGGCAATGTAAATACACAATCTGTGAAAATTTCAATTGTCTACATATTACGGTTCTTGAGATACAGCCCGCTGACAGACAGACGGGTGGCTGGACGGACGTACGGCCGGACGGGTGGACGGACAGGCAGTGGAGTCTTAGTAATAGGGTTCCGTTGGTTGCCCTTCGGGTACGGAACTCTAAAAAGTTATCCTGGTAGAGGGAGATAGCTATAGCTACGAGTAGTAGATAGGCATTTCGTGTTTATTTACGTACACACTTTTTCTCTTTCACTTCCGGAGTAAACTAAACAGCACACTTTGCTATATCATTTCACCCAAAAGACGTCTGCTCCTCCCTCGTCCAGCAGACACTTGGGGAGGCCTATATGTCAAGTGTTGCCACATTGACCGATGCTGTGCATCTTGCATCCAGGGGATTGCCGCCTGGTCAATCCAGGTTATCGGTCCACCTTCGGGTCTTTGGTCGGGTCAACGCTGCGTCTTCCTATGTGGTCGCCACTCCAGAACCTTTCGACCCCATCGACAATCTGTTCTGCGAGCAATATGCCTTGCTGACTGCCACTAAAACTTAGGTTTTCTACGCGCTATGTCGGTTGGTTCCCCTGCGGATATATTCATTCCTGATGAAACTTCGAGCAGCCCTTTCCATAGCCTTTTGAGTGATTTTAAGCATTCTGATGAGGCCCATTGTCAGCGAACACGTTTCAGTTCTGTCTGGCAAAACGCACTGGTCATAGATTTTCGTCTTGAGACACTGTGGTATGTGAGACGAGAAGATACCGCACAGTTTCCCGAACGCGCGTTTAGTCTATGGTAGGCGCCAAATAAATTTGCAATAGCGGTCATTGACCCACCTACATTAATTTCAAAAACGGAAAGAAAGACAAAAGCTATCCTGAAAAAACATCTTTTGTGATCCTTTACATATTCTAAAAATGAAAATAGGATCATAATTTGTTTTTCGGTTAGCTACGAAGAGATACCAGGGAAAACTTTATTGCAAATTTATTTGGCGCCTACCATTGTCGTATTGGACCTCTTACTCGAAGTTAGACTTCAATCAGGATCTGTAAATCGGGAACCAGCAAACGGTTCTGTAGCTGTTTTTGTTGTGTACCTCTGAACAGACTGGCTGCTAAATTCAGAAGATCCTTTTTAGGGTTCCGTACCCAACGGGTAACCAACGGAGCCCCGTCCGTCTGTCTGTCAGCGGGCTGTATCTCAAGAACCGTAATAGGTAGACAGTTGACATTTTCACACAGTGTGTACTTCTATTGCCGCTACATTATTACAAAAAGTAATAAAAAATTAATAAAAATAAAAATTACAGAAGGCTCCCTACAAGAAACGACTTTTTTTTCGGTTTTGATACGGAACCCATCGTGTGAGAGTCTGACTCGCACTTGGCCGGTTTTTTTAAGCAGGTACTAGAACTGTAACAAGCTAAGTAGGTAGGTGTTGACTGTATGTTTAATCAAACTAATTAAAGTGCCCTGCATTAATGAGTGTTTTGCAATCATGGGAACATGGTTGTTATACGCCTCTCGACCTTTCTTGCCACAGACACGCCGTGAATCTACCTAGTAGCTCGATACCTCTCACACGCAAAACGTCGTAACATGTTTTTTGGCAAAATGAGATTTTAGTTCCATTATGCAATATTATATAAATACTACACATGAAAATATATTTTCATTGCTTTTGAAATAGAGAAAATCAATACCTCCCACGCAAAAAGTCGTAACATGTTTTTGTTAGCAAAATTAGATTTTAGTTCCATAATGCAATGTTATATAAATACTACACAATTCTTAAGAACAATATTTTCATATTTTCACTAAAACTCGAGTTTCTAACCCGCTAATGGTCTTATGTTTTGCGGATCATCAACAAAAAGATGAACTTAAAAACCTCCTTCTTGAAAAGTCACAAATTTAAACATACGACCTAATGCGTGGGAGGTGTTGACTGTTTCTTACTTTTTTTTCAGTTAAATGTTAATCTATACTACTATACTAATATTATAGATGCGAAAGTTTGGACGGATGGATGGATGAATGTTTGTTTGTTACTCAATCACGTTAAATCGGCTGTACGGATCTCAATGAAATTTGGCACAGAGGTAGATTACAGTCTCGAAAAACACATAGGATACTTTTTATCTTGGGAGTTTGTTCCCTTGGGATAATTTTCCATTTTTACGCGGGCGGAGCCTGTGAGCGGCGGCTAGTCTAACATAATTTTATCTATTTATACTACAGTTTCTGATTTTAGATTTTTCATAATAATGTGTTATATTGAAGTGTGAAAGTATAGTTGAGTGAAAACCGATTTGTCGATTTAGAATCTGAAAGAAAGAAAGAAAATCAATTTATTCTGCCGGAAAAAACGCACAGAACACTAAAAACTAAAAAACTTATCAACTACAATAATAATAACAAAAATAAATAAAAACTGCTAATCAAACAACTACAAATAACTAATTATGTGGTTAGATTTTTTGACTAAATATGGTTTTTAGTTAATAATATGTCTGCATGTCAGATCTGAGGTAAAAATACTTCCTCTTTTCTTTCTTTACGTCCTTAAAAAAACAGAATTGTACGTATGTGTGTCGAGCTATTCATATAAAATCACAACGTTCGCGCTTCCCCCTCGGGACCCTATGAAGCTTGCAAGCCTTGGAACTTTAATGGATTAGTTTATTATTAATCTTTTGTTTTCCATCCGGCTTAGGTACTTTTGTATCTATAAGGTGAGTTCGTGATAGATAATGGGAACTATTCTAATTAGAACACCATCAAATAAAGGACGGGTATTGTTTGCAAAATTAATAACTTTTCTGTGTCAATATATATTTTTCTGCTTCTGCCAGCGGGTTCGCTCGCATGAAAGTTTTTTTTTGTTGCATTCATACAAAGGAGATGTTTAGTAAATTTAATACATTTATTTCTCAATATTTATATAAGATCAAAATTTGTACACCAACAATGAATGGCTAATAAAAAACCCTGACTTCTAAACTAGATGTATGTACCTATATTTTAAAAGCCTGAAGCCTGCCTCACCTTCGAAATTTGAGTGCAGTATAAGCCTCTCACGTTATACCTAGATAGGACATGAGTATGTACAATAATCCATCATTCTAGTCTAGTAGGATGCAATAAAAAAATAATTAAAATTTTAATAATTAAATTTAACAAATAAAAATAAATTACAACAACGGTTGAAAATCATCCCATGGGAACATACTTCCAAGATGATAAGTACATTTTTCCTACTTCTGAACATGAACTACCCGGGTGTCCATTTCCATCAAAATTAGCTGAGCCGTAAAGACGTGAAGAGGGAACTGACAAACTCACTTTCCCATTTATAATATTAGTTAGGATTTATTTTTTTCTATTTCTACTAATCTGGGAAAATTATACAGTGAGAATGGAAAACACGTTTAATTTTGCTTCTGAAAATGCATTTGATACGCTTCATTATTTTTTCTAGCTTAGTAGGTTCCCGAATCATAAATATTGAAACAAGAATAACGGTTTTGTCCACGATTAATTGAAAGATAATGTTTCTGAATGTGGATAAAATTCGTAATAATTTATGATGTCTACTTTGCAACAAATAAAATAGTCTGCAGATGTGGTCTGAAAAGGGTAGGCAGTGGTGTATTAGTTCAGGCAAATATTGTTTTATGTACCAAGCATGTCAGCAGCTTCGCCCGCTTGAAAGTGAGTTTATTTTTTCAAAACGGAACGTGTTTTTTAATCACATAATTTATTGATTTAATTATTATATATGATATTCGATCATACGAAAATATGTTGCCATGTTGTGTATGTCAATCAAAACACTGCAAAATATTTAGTAAAACGCACAAATTTCACATTAAGTATGTATTATTTCTTAAAAGCGCAGAACAGGTACGCTTATTTTAGGCAAGACAATAAATTATAGTCTTCCAAATAATCAATGAAGTCAGCACGTCTGTTCCATTAATCAGTTTTACTGGTAGATGGTCCCTTTCATGCCATTAAACCGAATTATCAATTTCAGGGGATCAAAATTATTATCGCTTTAATACAGGAATATTGCTGGAGTTTCCTGTAAACTTATCACTGTACAATATTGTTGATAATTATACGCTGTTTGCCTGGATGGACTTTTGGTCACAAGCAAAACCGTTGTCATTGGGAAGTGGTATACGTCAATTAATTAATCAATATCATATAATCAATCTGCCTAGCCTTTTACCAACTACGAGTATGTTGGGGCCAACTAGAGTATGTTGGGGTCAACTACGAGTATTTTGGGTCTAACTACGAGTATGTTGGGGCCAACTATGAGTATGCTGGGGCCAACTACGAGTATGTTGGGGCCAACTATGAGTATGCTGGGGCTAACTACGAGTATGTTGGGGCCAACTACGAATATGTTCGGGTTGGCTTCCAGAACCGGATATAACTGATAACCATTGTCTTACATGAAGCGACTGCTGATCTGACTTCCACGACCCAATAACTGGGTAACACGAAACCTCTTTGTAATACTAGTATCAAGTTTCTCAACTTCTGACTACCGGGTGTATCGACTGCCAAAGATTTTGAAATGACCAACGTTCCTTCCGAGGTACGGAGGAGTCTCATCCGCGCCATCACCCATCCACGGACCGGCCTCGGCAAGCATTGCTTAACCTTGAAGACCATGCCATGTGGCTGTTATTTTTTGGCCAAGAGCTCCTGATGCCTCCATTTTTCCGTTTATTTTGATTCTTATCCATTTCGTCACAACATGTGATGGAACAAAAACAGTGCTCGACGTCCAATTACGTTTATCATGATACAGACGGAAAACAACGTCGACGCATTGACGACATAGCAACACGATGGGAGGTGGTCGTGGAGATAGATACATTTGCCGCTGAGATTTTTGTTAAAGATAAAATAATAAATCTCGACATAGACAGCAAAATGTTGCTTAGATTACATAGAATATTATTACAGGTCATAAATGTTTATTTTTGTTGAGGGTATTATTGCGGGTTTAAAGATAAAAGTTGTACGCAGGTAATTTTTTTTTTGTAGAATGATGATTAATTTAAAAACTTTTTGCAAAGTGTATCTCTGCCCCGTTGCTTAGTCTCATACCGTTTCATTTGAAGTTGGATCTGTTCATAAGTCATAATATAAAGAAATTGATTTTGCGTTTTCAAGTAATTATGTTGTTACCTACTAGCTTTCTAAGCGTTCCTTGCTTGGCATACGTCTATTAGATCGAGTTCCAAACGTCGAGATCCGAAGACGTACGAAGGTTTTCGACATCGGAAAACGAATTGCGGAACTAAAATGGGGCTGGGCAGGACACCTGGCAAGGCGCGGAGATGATAGATGGAGTAAGGCAGTGATCGAGTGGCGCCCGAGGACTGGAAGAAGAAGTGTTGTATGGCCGGCGGCGAGATGGGTGGACGACATTGTTGCCATCGCGGGTAGAACCTGGACGAGGCTGGCACGGGAACATGGGGATTGGCACAAGAGAAGAGAGGCCTATGCTCAGCAGTGGGCAAAGTCGGGCTGTGGATGATGATGATGACTAGCTTTCTCGCGGTTTCGTTCCTCGACCCCATCCCACAGAAAATCAGAAAACATAATCGTATTCAATTATTGAAATTACTTTCGAACTTACAAACAAATAAACAATGTAGCTCTGAATCATTTTACGAATGGTAATATAAACAGTAGTACCGTGCCGTAATTATATTTAAATGCAAAATTCGAATTAGGTCTGATAACAGGAAAAATATTTATCGGAACCACAAGATCTACAGTAAGGCTTGTTCCACACGTACCACAATCACACCAAAACCACAACCACAACACGTGAGCGGGCGCTAATTTGTATGAACATTAATAATTAAATTCACACGGACCACATTTTGCCGTCATTATCGACCGCGTATGCAATACCGACCACATCGCAGCCACGTCACAACCACAACGCAACCACCAGCGACATCGTAGCGGCCAGCCACATCGCAAACACATCCACATTTTGTAGATACCACAACGCAACCGCAAGAAGCCGAAGCGACACTATTCACACGTAACCACAGCTTGACGACCTTTTGTCGCGACGGTGTGGTTGGTTGTGGTACGTGTAAAACAAGCCTTATACACGTCATAAAAGTT
The DNA here is from genome assembly GCA_002192655.3 of Mamestra configurata. NCBI lineage: Eukaryota > Metazoa > Arthropoda > Insecta > Lepidoptera > Noctuidae > Mamestra > Mamestra configurata. The sequence continues at coordinate 149,372 of NDFZ01004804.1, forward strand.
GAGTGACCTTCTCGTTTGACCGCAACAATTTTCCTTTGAACTGACAGATTGGCCTGTCAGTTTCGGTAATCTGGGTCATTTCCTATCACGTTGATTCCATTTGGATCAAACAATTCCAATTCCTTATCTCGCCTGTAAGAACAAAGAATAGAATTATCTTCCCGTATTATTTTTACTTCAGTAACTTCCTCATACATTGCTGAAAAAATAAATAAATGGGACTCAAAGAGACAAAAAACCTACCAGGAAAAATATCTTTACAGTGTTATTTAATAAACAAAATACCGCGGTCCGTATGTATGTTGTTCTATTAAACCTCTATTTCTGAGCCTAGTTATTGAGGCGGCGTTTTATGATGAAATACTTTGTTTATGACTTAGTCTTTGTAAGACAGGGCTGGCAAGCTTGCGGACTTTGAAGGTCGGCCATTTCACTTTTTCACGCGATATTAGTTGTATTGAGGTGGTTCGGGAAAATAAGGCCTGGAAAGATTTGGGGCCTTTGCCCAGCTGTGCAAACGTATAAGCTGAATAAAAACAAATCACTGTGTGTTCAATTCTTGGACTATTTACATGTATCCGCCTTTCAATGTGTAGTTGAAGATTCTAAAATAGGAAAATAAAAACACAACTTATAAACGTTTACAAACATATGCGCTTCTCTTATAAACTAAAAGCAGCAGTGGCAGCAAATACTGATCAATCTAATCCTCCTTTGGGCTCCACTATAATTGGGTAATCAAACAGACGAAAACCAAGTTGTGTTTACCTTGCCTTAACCTGGCCCCCTATTATGATATGCCAACAATGCTGTCATGAATCCGTTGTCGGAGAGAGTTAGAACCAAACAAGATGAATAACACTATCTCTTTTTGTATGGGAATCATGATGGTATTGCCACGTCGAAGAACGCTGAATGTCTATTTGATTGCACGTAGTGCACAGCTACCATCCTTCCTAATTCCAGAATTTGACAACCCTAAGTTACGTGACCCTTTCGTTTTGTCCCACATTTATTTTTATAAGAAGGTAAAAAAGAAACAAAAGACAAACGCTTCTGCTGCAGAGGTTGATAACCGTTGCAATAAACAATGATTTATTAAATTATGGTTTGCTGTATACTGTTCGTTATTTATTAGTGGTTATTGCAGAAACCCTGAGGAAAGGTAACGGTTATAAAAGTAGAATTTCGTACAACATGACAGATTTTGGAAGAAATTGTTTCACTCTTGCTACGACGTAGCAAGCGTAACAACGTCTACGCTTCGTAGCCCGTAGCAAGGTCTACGCTTCGTAGCACGTAGCAATGTCTACGCTTCGTAGCCCGTAGCAATAAATACGTCGTCGAGTTGAAGAGTGTTTTTGTACATGTTAGATATTTAAGTTATAGATTTCAAGAGTTCGTATTGGGTTTTATAATAAAAAAGTAGCATTATTCCCATAAACATATTTTAAGGACGATTTTTCAATCGTCGGAAAACTTTTTTCTGTGGAATAAATATGATAGTTTGACTTAAATTTTTGATGCAACAGCTGCCAAACTGTGATATCCTTGGAATAAACTTTTTTAGTATTGGAAAATCAGCCCTTATTTATTAAGCCAACATTTGTATTTGTATTTTACAGGTTATGTACATACACTTGTACACACACAGCTGAATGGTGCTGATGCACGCGTCATGTTCGTGAACGGGCGCCGTCAGTGGAGACTGGTCATCCCTTGGTTGCCACTGCCTCATTTTAATATTTCATACTATAAATTGTTTTTTTTCTTTCTTTACATTGTTCTCATATATAGAAGCAACAAGGTTTATGTAACCAGGATTTTTGTAAACATAAAATGATTTAAAAGAGTGTCCGTGGAGTTTCTTGCACGTTCTTCTCCATAGAGATCTACGCTTGCGAACGTGCAAATAGCTTCATGTTTTTGACGGACTGACTTTGACAATTCAAAAGTACCTGATAATGGTTTATTTGAAATAAATGCTTTGACTTTTGACTTTTGACTTAACAAATAAATAAGAAGAAGGAAACAGCAAAATAGGTACAAAGGTGATGCTTATTTCCAAAGATATCTCATCTTTGGAAATAGGCATCACCTTTGTACCTATTTTGCTGTCCAGCATACCTGCGAAAGGAGAGCCAAACAAAAAAGATGTTGACACCGTGTGTAAAAGTTATTCGTCAAAATAAAGCCTAAAACTTTAAACATACAATACACAAATATTACTTCAATAAATTAAACCCTAAAACTTACATTATTATATTAATAATCCCTGTATAGGAAACTAATCAATATTTTTCTGTTTGCCCAAACCACCAATAAACCTCTAAATAATGAGTCTAAACCAGAAACCGATCTTTGTTTCCCTCTTACCAATGACATGACCACAAATCGTTTGACTTTCTTTTTGTCTGGAAAACGTACTGGCTGAATGTAATTGGTATATACAAGCATTGTCTAACTCTACACAATGCTCTGCGACTGTTTTGTATTATGCTACGTAAAGACTTGTGCACATCCGCGAGTGTTTTGTTTTTAAGTGAAAACTTGTTTAGCGGTGTTGTGCATTTCTTGGGATGGGTAAAAATTGTTTTACTCGCGTCAGGACACGTGACCTGATCGAAAATTCGTAAGACGGAGGGAAAGTTCTAAAGTGTTAAATTTTTTAATGTAATATAAAGTGTCATGTTTGTGTACGATACCGCAATAAATGAATAATGTATTTTTCCACATAAATGATAGTACTTTTATACTGATAATTAAAGCAATTCGTGCGAAATTATTCTCTAATCATTCCAAAATATGAAAAGTGCACATCGTTAATGTTGAAGTTTTCATTTCTGCCGGCACTCCCGGAGTGCAATCCGTTGTTTTTTTTTTATTTACTTTATGTTGTGTCGATCGATTATGTGTTAATGAACAACTACTGAAGACAAAAATTTGAAAAGTAATTTATATAATTATTGTACATATCGCCAGCTTTCTCCAAAAAGGTATGTACATATGTTAAGTGTTACATGTGCTTGTAGCCTTTCGGCATGTACAAATTTATTCATTTTCCTTCATCATCATCTGCCTAGCCTTTTCCTAATTATATTGGGGTCGGCTTCTAGTAAAGACGGATTCAGCTGAATACCAGTATTTTACGTGGAGCGGCTGCCTACCAAACCTCCACAACCCATTGACTGGGTAATACGGTAATCCTTGACAGGACTGGGTGTCAGATTTTCTGGTTTCTGATTATCCGTAACGATTGCCAAAGATCTAAAAATAACATCCAGTGTCTGTGGCTTAACATGCTTCCCGAGGCACAGAAGAGTCTCGGTTTGTTGAGATGGTTACCCATCCACAGAACAACCTCGGCAAGCGTTTCTTAACCTTGAAGATCGTTCCTATGGCTGTTATTATTGAACACAATAGAATCACAAATTTAACTATATCATGATTGTCGTTTTTTGTACATTAATCCTGTTAGGGCACTGCAAATATTTACCTGCAAAAATAATGTTTTCATTAAAATGTCACTATACATAACCGTCACTATATACTACTAGCACATTTTAACCCTCACCAGACCCTTACAGAAGAAATGATCTATCTAAAACAAAAGAGTTTTCATTGAACTCAACCCCTAAGGGTATCAAAGGGCGGTGACCGAGAAATGCTCTCTCAATACACAATCCATACTTCTACAATATCTTCGTATCTATGTTCTTCTACACCGATGCTAGGGGTGGAGGGTTGCATTGAATATGGAACAACTTCTGTGATGATATCCCGTTCCGTTTTCTAACAAAAAAACATATTTTGTTTCGATTTCTGTTGGACAATTTTATTGGTTTTATACTTTTTGGGTCAAGTCAAAGTTGAGTTTATGTTTTTGTCGATGTTCAACAAAATGTGTCATTTAACTCACCAAATAAACAGCTATATTTTATTTGAACACAAAATTATCGAATCAGAAAACATGCGATTTATGAATGAATGCTTTCAAATAAATTTTCACCTTCTTGGAAGTCATCTCCAAACTTGTCTGCGACGTAAAATTAGATATTGGTACCTAGATTCTGAGAAGTTATAACTTGACAAGAACTTCTGCTACTCAGAAGTGTCTAATATCATTTAGTGTCTCTAAAATAAGCTGCCATGGTAACTTTATTGTTCTGTACTCACCGGATTTGTATGACATTTTTATTTGAATTCGGAATTTGAGATAATTTATACATAACTGCTATAAATTCTTTGTTATACATAACTGTGTCATATGTTCTAGTTCTATTGGAACCCGCACTTATATGGAAATTTAGTACAAATGGTCCCTTAACGATTAATTTAAAAAATACATGGCAAAGTTGGTATTAATATACCAACTTTAGCCATGTATTTTTTAAATAATAATAGACTCGCGTTTGACCACAATCTCACCTGATGGAAAGTGATGATGTGTTGGGACCTTAATATAATATATCAAATTCTCTTGAGAAACTTAACAATTCATGATATAGGATTCTAATATTTCATGACTAGTATCTCTATTATTAGACTGATTCAGACGAACCATTTCGATGTACCACCATTATGTTTTTATTTAAAATAAGTATAAAATACCAAATTTTTTCGTTACCGAATTGCAGCACGGATAAAAAACATTTCAAACAAGAACAAAATAAAAACGAGGCTGCTTTAGTTTCCACGGTTAATTTTCACCAGAATTTTCCACATTCCACAATGTGAACCTAACGAGAATCCATCACAAATTCTACATGGTAGGTAGCCATGGGTTTCTGCCATGGAATCCGGATAAATAACATTGTTCAAATACATAACACACCACAGAATTTTATGGTAACCCAGCTTTAGTTTTAAAAGAGCAATTTTGCATGTGCCTCTGGGAGTAATAAAATGCTTTTTTGTGTAAAACCTTTTTGGTTTTTGGGTCCAGAGGCTGTTTTAGTGGGTATAAAAGTAAAATTGAGAAGAAAATGCACGGAATTTATTTAAAACGAAATAGGAATTTGAGTTTTAGAAAGTAGTAGTGTGGAAAAAATGTGAATTTTATTAAAATGACACGAACTTGTACGTACAAACGTAACAATGTCCACAAAACATGTTCATCATGCAGGTATAAAACGGGTGATGAGAGTTTTTTATAAGTAGGGCTCTTTTTTGGATGGGAAATCAAAAAATTACTCCTTCCTCTCTTGGCGGAGTGGAGTGTCAGCCTCTTAATGACTAAAACCCACCCGTGTTCCTCCAAATGCCCTTTGTGTTCCAGGGTCGCGGTAACTCTTTTGAACATATTCTGCAACCCTCGCAAGAAGGGCTACTTAGTTCACTAAACATTCACTAAACCGCCAAGTAGACCAATTCAGTAAGGGGGGACAGATAAGAAGCTGTAAAAAGTGCATAAATCTTTATTACTTATAGAATTTTAAAAGTTGTCTCAAAAGTGTCATAAAATATCGTAAGATTTGAATATCTCGTCTTAAGATATTCAAATTCAAAGGTCACACAAATAGGTTTTTCGTAAATAACTCGATTCATATGGGTCTAATGATATTTGCATCTTTGAAGAAAATTGTAGAGCAAAAATCAAACCGATCAATTTTTACGTCTCCGAGAAACATAGATTTAATTATTCAAAAACACAAACGCATAGTTTTCTTCGTTTTCACAATTTCGGATGGCACAGACTATAAATCTATATAACTTTTCCTGTTTATGAAGCATCTTTTCCCTCAAACACTTGCACTCTTTTACGACCGATTGATCATTTCTTAAAGACCCAATTTTATGAGTTGCGGAAAATAAACAACTGATTTTCCTTCTTTAGTTCTTGTCATTATCATAAAAACGTAAGTCCTTATTTCCCGAGCGTACTCGGGGGACAATAAATAGGCTATTTCTTTCCCAAATTTATGCAAATTGCTATAAATCGCATCCAGATAGATGGTCCCTTATTTTATTGACGTCAACATAAGAAATTGGTAATTTGGGGTAATGAGATTCTTTTGATAAGATTCGCAATAAAGAAGATTATGAAAGACTGTTTTAAATAACGACAGTGGGTGACATTTAACTACTCTTTAGGTTGATTATGGGGGGAAACTCGTTGAACTACTACAACTGTGGAATCAAGTTTTTCCTCAGTAGGTATGTTGCTGTTAAATTTAAAAAATAAAATTACTCTTTACGACTCTTCCATGCATACATGCACCATAATTAGTACTCAAGCAAAATTTTATTTTGCTAGAATATTCTGTTACAGAATTTTAAAAACAATTTTTGACATGACCGCCTAATGGATGAAAGCATTTCACACGAACGAAAATATACTAACAAACTCTGGGCATGTTAGTTTTTAAATGCCGTTGAAAAATATTTTTGAGGACCGGTATTTAAATAACTTCAACACTGCTAACCAACGCAACAATTATGAAAAAGTTAACAAAAGCATTGTGACTGTGAGCAAACAAAAGTGCAACTCCAATTAAACTGGCAAGAAGATATTTTATTATTTTAACGTACAGTTAAAGAAAATTAAATTTAATAAAAAATATTGGACATGCGCCATTGTATGTACAAAACATTTGAAAACAAGTTTAGTATATAGAGGTATGCGGTACAGAGGGTAAAGTCCCGCACACCTCCACTGAAATGAGAGGATCCCCTTTTTTTAAGGATGGGATATCATCAAATGACTTCTTCCACTCTGGGTGGAGCGGAAGGGCGTGTCAGACTCTTATTGACTAAAACCGATCCATGTTCCTTCTAAAGTCCTTTGCGTTCCAGGGCCGCGGTAACTCTTTCGAACAAATTCCGCAATCCTGACAGGCTCTGGCCCTAGCGAGCCCCGTCTTCTATGTTGACATCTCTTTGAGGCGCACGTGAAACACAACGCGCCTGATCCAGGCCTGGTGGTGATCGGACAGCGAGCCACCGAACGCTCGCCGTCCTCAGGCCCGCGCCTACGGTGTCCGAGGATTGCCCTGCGACTCCCGACGCCCGGGGCGTCTTCTCCTGTAGCGGCGGTTTGGGCAAAGGCCTTGTCTTTCCCTCGCATGGCCCGCCTCCTCCTTCGTTAGCATTACTGCTTCGCAAAAGGAGGTGACCGCTTCCCAAGCCTCCTCGCTCAGGACCATGGATTCAACCAGGGCCGGGGGAGGATCCTCCTACCAGACGGTTATTGTGTCTGGTGGGCAACTGCCCTATAGTTGATATTTGGCCTGTTTTTTATGTTCAAGTCGCACGGAGAACTTTGCTTGCGCGATGCAGGATTTCGTTGTTAGTTCGTCGTAGATGGCGCTGCGGTTCTTTTTGTTGCCGTACAAATTTCGTTTCTCAGTTTTTCATGTGGCGGCATGGATGCCGCTACAAATATTCTTAAACATACAAGTAAAGATACATAATTTGTGGAAAGAATAATAAAACCTGTATTAGGCACGTACAGACGCCAGCACATCAAGTTACAATAATCTGTCAAATTTCTTTAATAGATCTTTAACTTTTTCGCTAAAGTATTTGGTTCAAAGTTGATTGGGAAAATTTGACAGTTTCGGGTAGTTTGACGTGCCGGAGTCTGTACAACAACAATAGAAAACACATTATACAAAAGCACTTGTAAACGTTATTTGTACCTGTTTAAAAATTAGTATCTTTTATCAAGCTACTAAATCTTAAGGTAAAAACTAGAAAATACGAAAAACATTAAAAGAAAAACATAAGCTACACTCTATGAAAAATCACAACAGAAATAAATACAAATAAGCACGGAGAAACTCCCAGATGCGTAATCACAACATCCAATTTTTATATACGCTAACATGTTTTCAGAAAACTAACGACATAACAATATAATTCATCACGAAAATTCAACAACCCACCTTTAACATAATATAATAACGGTCCTAAGGTGATAATTTTTCATTTTGCCATCAAAGGCCTGACCTCGTGAAATACTTTGTTGACGGCAAACAATTTTGTCAGGGGTCGATAAGACGGCTGCTAGAACCCTCTTACACATTTTTCTCATTATTAGGGTTAGTTCACACTCAGGTCGTGTCGCGCGTCGTCGCGAGCTACAGGCGCGATGCGGCTAAGATAGAATTGAATAGAATTTATTTCCAACGTAAGTATTACATTGTATACCACAACTTAAGACTAAGTATTAATCAAAATAAGTAGGTTCTTACAATAAGTTCACAGAACAAACATTCTTAGAAATTGATAAATCATTTCGTACGCTAAAATTATGCGTTTTTGTTTGAACTTCCAATCAAACATAAAAACTGATTTTAGAATTACGTTAACAAATAAAGAAACTAATATTGGCGGTATACAGCTAAAAATTCTTTACCTTCCGCGCTAGTCAAAGACTGTTACGGCAAGGTGGAGGAGCGAGAATCCTTATTCTCGCTCCAGAAATACCAACTGTAAGTTAATTGACATAAGGACAGTTCTTCATTTTTATGATCATAAAGAAGTACACAAAAGGCTAATGAGTTTGGCGTAAACAAGTAGTACATGCAAAAATGTCAGACAACATGACTTATAATGCATAAACCCTATTACAGAAATTATCCGTATAATTACGTCTATGAAAACGAGTTGTCAATTCTTTGCTGCTTGTCGCGTTACGCCTGTCAGCGGGAGTCATAAAGCCGCCCACTGTTACGGTTTGTAAATTTTGTTACCAAAATACTTGCGGCGAACAGTAACATAGTGTATTTCTGAATAAATAGGTCCAGAAAGCATACTTCATACAAGACCTAAGTAGAGAAGTATGTTTGTAAAATAACATTTGCGATTGTGTGACGTACACCGTGCGTTTTTTCTCGTTACAATTTACCTTCTCAGTGAATATAATACAAACAAAAAACAAAGCTTTCGAACTTTTATTGAAAGTGCCTTTTTATCTAACCTAAAAAGTGGGCGTCTCATCGCCTCTGCGTGTGATCTAACCCTAATAAGCATATTATCAGGTCTCAGGAAGGTTACGGCTATTTCGGATTTTGTAACGGGTAGTATATTTTGAATTTTGTGCGACATTTTTGGGGTAAAATGGCTGTATTTCGTACGGATTAGTTGGAGAGGTTTGGTTAAATATTGGTTGCTATGTTTTCTGTTAAATGAAATCTTTGTACTACATAATAATATACTATCAATCCGTACTGTCCTTCAAATTCTAATTTGAAATATTTTATTTCGCTTAGGTCTACATGGCAGGCACTTATAAAACGTTAATAGCTAGTGCACAGTTCCAATTGACATTTTTCTTTAGCGTAGAACCGACAATAACCTCCAAAGCTACCTAATTATTATTATTATTTATTGTTATTTAACTAGAAACAGTCAGACCAATTTAGTCACAAAAAAAAGTGAACATCAAACACAACATAAATTTTAATTTCACTGTAATATTTAAATTGCTTGCGGCCTTTTATATCAAACAAAAAATAACTATGAGCACATTTTAGCAAACATTATTTGTACGTTGTGTAGGTAATGAAACAAAAAACTGTGTAATTAAGCCTGTATGTTTATAGTAGCGCCAACGTGTTTACGACTGATGTTAATTATGCAAACTAAAACCTCACTAATTAAAAATAAAACAATTTATGTAAACTCTTTGAAAGTGGTCATAAAATATTTACAAAGACTTGAGTGAAGGACAATTATTTTTGGGACTGCTTTAGGGCTGTACAACAACAATGAACTATTAATAGATTTCAGGGAGCGGGTTCTATTTAGGTATTTATTATCATGGACCAAGTCTGGGATTATGTCAATTTAATTTGTGGTTGTGATTCACTTGTAAGAATTTTTCAGCAGTTTTGTCAAAGTGATACTTAAATTATCTCACAAGGTTGTGCCACGGAACGATTATCGCGCAAATACGCGGTCATCGCGTTGATTTGTTTGTCAATAGCGCCCTATGTTGGCGCAACGACGCGATCAAATTTGCCGTACAAATATGAACGCGACGATCACGTATTCGCGCGATGATCGTTTTGTTTTAGAACGACGATTAAAAGTTAAGGACGTGCAAACCCTGGTCTATCTGTATGCTAATTTCATGTAAACCATTCAGCCATCGCTGCGAAGGTTTGATCAACTAACAAACAAACATTGAAACATCAAAGACTTTCTCATTTATATTCGTAGAAAAGAACGACGATTTCAGTTTGAAGTAAAATATGAAAAAAAAACGTTAAAAACTGTTACGTAAAGGTCATTAGAATTCCCGGAAAAAGTTAATTACATAAGATCTTAATACTTATGAAAGCGAACTGAATGTCAAGTTAACTACTAAGGGCTGAAAACGATAATTACAGCCAAAATACTTCCAGGAATTTCCGGTTTTATAAGTATATTTTCTTGGTGCTTATGAGAGAGGCCAAGTTGGAAAGATAAGTAAGCCTAATAAAAATGATATTCATTTAAAAAAAAAAATTAGATCACTAGGTTTTTTTTTTGTAAGTATTCCACGCGGACGAAGTCACGGGCAAAACCTTGCCCGTGACTTCGTCCGCGTGGAATACTTACAAAAAAAAAAAGTCAAAACGTTTATTTCAATTAGGCCATTAAACGGCACTTTTGAACGTCATCGTTTACAGTTCAGTAAAAATAATAGAATTACATTAATAAAGTGACTCTACTGTCCATTCGGAAAGGTAGATTCTTATGGAGAAGAACGGACAAGAAACTCCATAGTTACTCTTTTCAAATAATGATTTACAAAATTTGGTATACAAAAATTAATTTAATATTATGTGAGGACGATGCACCCAGAGTATGCTACTTATAAGAACAAAGTATCACCAGCAGAGGTAAACTTATTCATTTTCTAAAGAAATTTAGGTAAATGGTACTCACATATTTACAAACATTGGAACCATTAATTAAACAATCTTTTCTCATATATCTTCCATGTACAGACAGCGATCAGTTACATTTTCATTATACATATGTATACAGATATATGTAGATAATTATGGATTTTTTAGATTAGAAACATCATTCATAAGGGTTGAATGAAGTTTGACAGTGAATCATTAATAGAATTTAATAAAAATGTGTAGTCATCGCATATTTTTGCAGATCACAGGTGACTGCTCTAGTTTTAGCATAAAATGTAATTTTGTCATTTTAATGGATTACCTTAAATTATATTTGCCTATTCATCCATGTTTAGTAAGGGTGAACTTGGAGATGTCGTTTTAATGTCATTCGAAAAAGCAAAGCAGGTTTTGGATAAAAATCAACCCTTAATCATAAGGTACATTGATCATTCTGTCGGAGTGGTTGCAAATTTTACTGCCGGGCTGAAGTGTAGAGAAAAGTGTTAATGGGTTATTCCAAACAAAATTTCCCAGTAACAACCTTTTTTATTATTTTATTTTTAAGGTTGGGAAATCATCAAATGACTTCTTCCGCTATGGGCGTATCAGACTCTTACTGACTAAAACCCATCCGTGTTCCTTCTAAAGCCCTTTGCGTTCCAGGGCCACGGTGACTCTTTCGGAAACATTCCGCAACCCTGGCAGGCTCTGGCCCTAGCGGGCCCCGTTTTCTATGCTGACATCTCTTTGAGCCGCGCGTAGAACATAACGCGCCATCGACCCGGGCCTGGTGGTGATCGGACAGCGAGCCACCCAACGCTCAACGTCCGCAGACCCGCGCCTTCTCCTCTAGCGGCGGTTGGGGCGCAGGCCTTGTCTCTCCCTCGCTCGCCCTGCCTCCTCCTTCGCTAGCATTACTGCTTCGCAGAAGGAGGTGACCGCTTCCCAAGCCTCCTCGCTCCGGAACATGGATTTAACTAAGGCCGGACGCGGGAGGTCGCTGCCGCCGATCGCCTCGACGAGAACACGCCAGTGCTCAGCCCAAGCAGGGCAGACCTCCACCCAGTAACAGCCTGGAGTCTGCATCTGCGCTCGGTGCATGGCAATTAAATTGACTTAATGAAATGTGGTAGTACTTATACATGTTGTTCCAGAAGTGCATGGTCGTAATTAAGGGTCATATACATTAAAGAAAATGTATCAAGAAATACAATTTTTTATTGCCATATACTTATTACCTACTGGAATCAATAGAAGCTCACAATTTAGGACCCATTGGTATTAGTGCTAATATATAATCCTTTATTATGTCGCTTGGTGCCTATTGGCCTAGCTCAATTCTGTCTCCTGCTTGAATGGAGAGAAGTGGAAATTATATTTTTTCCTACTCCTTCGCTTTGCTTTTCGTTGCGGGATCAAAGACAGTTAAATCCTTTCTCCGGGACTCGTCGAGCTTTATTGACTCGGCGTTTTTCTGGTGGTGACCACTCTCGATTCTGGCTTTCAGGACTTGTCCAAAATAAAAAAATAAACCTAAAAAATGATTACCTTCTTCAAAAAATCGACCACAAAATCTACTAAAAAGTTCCGAAGAAATTACTTTTCAAGCAGTCTGATGCAGTTGGTGACATCAAATCTTTGATTGAACTAAAGTTAACGCCACCAACTGTAACGAACTGCTTGAAAATTCATTTCTCTGGAATCGTTTAGTCGTTTTTTCTTGTCGATTATTTTCTTTTTTTTTTCTATTTTTTCCTTAACGTATATCAGTTACCCCAAATCACTCATAAATATGACCACACAGTTTTGGACCACCCTGTATAAGTATACTTCTGCCTTACCTCTGGGAAAAATACAAGCGTAATGTTATGTTAACATTCTCCTCTCAGTCCTCTTTTTAAGCTATACCACCACCGGTCGAGTAAAAATTAAGTTTGTAATCAGAGTTTGTTTCAAATTTTAAAACAATAACTCTGTGTTCAAACTATTATACAAAGATATAATTCCATTGCAACCCATGCTTTATTTACCGGTGTTAGTGCAAATGGTCATTTTAAAATCAACTTAACGATAATATGTATATTATAGTATGTAGGTGGCATTCAGTTGAAGTTTTCTCGAATCAGTCTTTGTAAAAGCTCCCCTTAGGCAGGTAATTAATTCACCAAAAAGACTACGAATTACCCTAGTTTAAGGTAAAATTGATTGATTGATGAAGAAAAAAAGCTTAATACTTTTTTCTTTATCGATCAATCAATTTTAATGAAAAAATACTAAATAAGAACTCAACGTTAACTAAACTTCAAAAAAATGTAGCTAAGCCTATTTACTGAAAAATCCCTTTCAGCGCCAGACTAGCTCTAAATACGACTAGCTCTAAATAAACCCTTTCAAGGTAAGAAGGAGTCTTGTTTGATGGTAAATCCTAAAAAATAAAGATCGTCTACGGTACGTACACTCAACCACACGTCACTGGTACCACTAAAACTTGAACTAATAATTTAGGATTTCATGGTTTTCCTATCATTTAATATGTCAAGTTTCTTAGAGAGATTTCACCCTTATAATTGATCCTAACGATCAATGCAATAAAAGTACAGGTTGTAAGTTTTACAGATTTTATTCAGTTCGATTCCCGGGTGTGGCAAGCGAATTTTCGAAAATCTTTTAATGCAGTGTTCTTTCCATTCAAAAATAAAGGAATGTTTTATTTGAGTTAAATTTTCTATCTACAGTATTAAGAGTACTTTCCCTTTAGGTGGCGTTACAAAATTCCACCCTGTATATGAAAACGCTTTGTCAAAATTTCGCATCGTTGCCAGCCGGTCGATTCTGTAAACATGTCGAAGTGAAGGCTTGGGTGAAGTAATCACGAGGTGAGGTGTCAATCCATATAATCAAGATGTCACGTGATCACGAAGTGAGATGTCATTCCATCGCGATTATGTGGATTGACAGCTCACCTCGTGATCACTTCACCAAAGCCTTCTAATGTTTACAGAATCGACCGGCTGATTTTGAAAGCTTTATTAAAACACAAAAAAAACAGCATTGTGCGATTGACTGTACCTTCTTTCTCCACTTTTTGTGAACCTCAGAATTATGGTAATACGGACTCATTCAACCTTATTTCAGCTTAAAACCGGCCAAGTGTGTGTGGGACCGTGTGTGGGTTCTGCAGTCGGTATGCATGAAAGAAAGAATAACATTTATTTGTCACAATCGAGATACCAAACTAAAAGAACCTTAAAGAATGGACAAAAATTATATTCACAAAAATTTTAGCTGTGCCTTCAAAGAATTGATTTTGTCAACTGCATGAATAAGTTTGTTTTTCATCGTATTTTAATATCAAAGGAACAAAGCTACATTTGCAGTTTTTTAATTGAAATACTGGCTAGAATCTCCGAGTAAAATGACAGTGTAACTTCCGAATATACATAAATATATTAAAAAAAGATTCGTTTCTTGCCATTTTCCTACGGAACCCTAAAAAACTTCACCTACAAAGTGCTCCTTTAGCCCACTTTAATGAGTATAATAGGATTTTTTATTAGAAAAAGTTACATGGATTTTGTTCTGCCTCACCTTTGAGTTTACATTGCACCTTTACGAAGAAGTTGGAAGACGTTAAAGCAATTTTGGGGAAGATTTCGTTGGTATTTATTTTGCATTTAGGTTGTTAGCGGTATTTATTTTATTAGTGGTAATAATTTATGGCTAGGGGTACTGGTTTCCGCGCGAGGGAAAGGCAAGGCCTTCGCCCCAACCGCCGCTACAGGACAAGACGCCCCGGGCGTCGGGAGTCGAAGGCGATCCCCGGCCACCGTAGGCGCGGGCCTGCGGATGGCGAGCGTTCGGTGGCTCGCTGTCCGATCAACACCAGGCCCGGGTCGATGGCGCGTTGTGTTTCGCGCGCGTCTCAAAGAGATGTCACCATAGAAGACGGGGCCCGCTAGGGCCAGAGCCTGCCAGGGTTGCGGAATTTGTTCGAAAGAGTCACCGCGGCCCTGGAACGCAAAGGGCATTAGAAGGAACACGGATGGGTTTTAGTCAGTAAGAGTCTGACACGCCTCTGTGCTCCACCAAGAGTGGAAGAAGTTATTTGAAATACAAAATTTACTGATGGAGATGATCATGTAAATTTAATATGTTGTTTGAATGGTTTGGTGATTGAAAGTTCTACTTCGTAGCTCATGATCCTAGGTTCGATTCTCGGATCGAGCAGCATGCAGTCAGTTTTCAAGATTTGAGCTCGGTTGTTGGCAATAAGCTTGCCCTTTACAAAAAACATTTTTTATTGTTTTTTAGGCTTCTTTGATACAATATTTTATGTACCTATGTGCGTCATTTTTACGTGAATAAACAGTATTTATTTCTTTATTCTTTCTTTCTTTCTAAATATAACTAGTGAAAATTTGTGGTGTATTAATACATCTAGAGAAAACTCGGTTTACAGCTCCGAATTCATATAAATTATGTATTTCACCACCAACTCTGTGTACCCCAGGGGAAGTGAATACATTTCAGATATGCATCAGGAACAAATCCTTTATTTTCACAGTTTTCCTCATTGAAAGTGTCACAGAAATACTCTTTTCCTTATATAAATAGAGTGTTACCAAACCAATCTTAAATTTACCATCTGCCCTAGTTTAATTTTAGATCAAAATATTTTACGGTATGCTAACTTTTGCTAACAGTTTAGTCTGCATTCGAGGTTACTTTTTTTTAATACGTTCTGTATGTAGATTTCGTAAAAAAACGTTACTTAATAGTTTCCAGTGATCTATCTCTGCACAACATTTCATCAAAATTGGTTCAGCTATTTAGACGTAAAAGCTTAACAAACAAATAGACTAATTTTCGAATTAATAGTAATAGTTAAGGATTATAGAAGGACTAGCTTAAGCCCCCGACTTCGTACGCACATATCTCGTTTTTTTCCCGTTCCCGTAGCCTGTCTCATGAATGTGGCCATCATATACAAAAAGAATTTTCCAAATCCGACTGGTAGTTCCAGAGATTAGCGCGTTCAAACAAACAAACTCTTCAGCTTTATTATATTATAGTATAGATAGTATATAGTAAATAGTATAGATGAGTCTACCGACTAGACAACTGTTTAATTTAAACTAGAAAAGTTTCTCTAAGAAATGAATAAACGTTACCTTTAAGAAGTTACCACGGAACCGCTCTGCAGTAATAACGTACTAAGTTTAACTTTGCAATACAGTTTAAATAGTAATAAGTTGGCGGTAACTCAACGGTAAGCTTGGAACTCGTTCTGGAGCAGTAGTGTTAGTATTTACAAGGTTATGTAGTTTATTCTGTTTATATGGTTCAAAAGGTCCGTTTGGAAAAACGGACCACATAATATCAATCTTTTGTCGATCTGTCCGTCTGATAGTTCTTTACCTGTAGATTACAGAAAAAAACCAGCCAAGTGCGAGTCTATCTATGAAAACGGCAAAAAAAACACGTATGGGAGCCTCCTTAAATATTTATTTTATTCTGTTTTTTAGTATTTGTTGTTATAGGGGCAAAAGAAATACGTCCTCTGTGATCAACTGATACAGCCTGGTGACAGACGGACAGACAGACAGCGATGTTTTAGTAATAGGATCCCGTTTTACCCTTTGGATACGGAACACGAAAAACCTATAAAAGTATTTTTTCTTTTCTAGATAATGTTCTACAAATAACAGCTGAAGCAACATCTTAACGTGCTTTATGAGGCACGGAGGAGTCTCGGTATGTTAAAATGAAAGAAAGAAAGAAAGAAAGAAAAATAATTTATTTGGTACAGCATAAGGCACAAACACAAAAGCTCGGTAACACGTAAAATGAATAAAAATAACAAAAAAGTTTCAAAAACAGCACAAACAAAAAAAGATAACAATAAAGTTGCGTGCCTCATGACAATGGTCATCCACTCACACCATAAACATTCACCCACACGCACACACACACACATCTGTTAAACTTAAATAAAATTTAAAAAAATGATAATAGCAAAAGAGTTACCGAAAGTTATCCTAATAATAAAGTAAGTTTACTGCAGCGACATTCAAACCAATGTATTCGTATTTTACCATGTGATAAGTACTTCCTGCGGCTAAACACTGTTTCCAAAATAAAAGCTCAAACTTAACTTGGGAATCAGTAGCAGTAAATTTGTGCATAATTACGATGTGCATATGTTAGATTACTCTAAGATGAATGTATTGACTGGCGACAATAAAGACATTTTTATTTATTTATTATCCATAGATCGACCTCGGCAGGCGTTGCTTAACCTTGGTAATCGACACGTATTATTTACTCAGAAACTCCTCTAGTAATAATAACGTTCGCATTCGCAATATATAAAAAAATTGCTTGTGACTGACGCGAATGCTAACTTTGCTTAAGAATAAGTAGAATTGGCACTCGGGTTCCTTTTCAAATCTACTACAAACATGTCAGGAAGTGCTTTTTTCCGATATCATAGATTTTATTTCTTATCTCCGCATGAAAAATGTTACAATTATTTTCCAGTAACGTACCTGCTACAAAATTGGCATAGTCGGCAATTCTAGATAAAATGTGGCTGATAACCACGCCAAATGATCATTTTTATAGTCTGTTTTCGTGGTATATTTTGTGTAGGAGCAAAGTGACATATTTTTATTTAATTATTTTGATTAATAGGACTTGAAGACCTGTTTCCAGGTACTATCCTGGAAACGGACTGAATTTCAAGTTACTGTAAAAATGTAGTAGGTAGCTTCTCGATGGACTGTTGTTTTTGTTGTATTGAGGTCGAAGATTTTTTAGGAACTTTTTGAAATTTTATCTAAACTATTGTACTCACCCTGTTTTGTCTGAAGGATTAGGCAGAGAGCTACCTATAGTACACCCACTATACCATCCATTAGGCTAAGCTCAGACTCAGAGTTGCTGGTTAGAAATTCCAGAAGTTCAATCATAACCCAGACCTCAAGTGCAGCAGCTGTACCTATGAAGCGCGCTTGCAAGACTGGTAATATCCTGTTTGTTTTTATTCCAGGGAATACAAAAAGGTTATCCATTTTGCGAGCAGTATTAATTACGCGGCTAATTTTAGTTTTGACTGTCTGGAAAATTGTTAAATATCACTATAAAATATTGGCAGCCAATTTCGATCCCTAAATACCCCAAATCTATACTAATATTATAAAGCTGAAGAGTTTGTTTGTTTGTTTGTTTGTTTGTTTGAACGCGCTAATCTCTGGAATTACTGGTCCGATTTGAATGATTCTTTCAGTGTTGGGTAGTCCATTTATCGAGGAAGGCTATAGGCTATTTTTTTTTTTTTTCAAAATTAGGGATCCGTAATAAAATTGCTATTTCGTAACACAAGGTGTAAAATCAAAAACCTTTTTTTGCGTGCGCTGCAAAAACTATTGACAAAAGAACAAAATGATGTACTACGGGTTAGAAGATCCCATTAAGACCTACAAAAAAGTCCGCGAGAACATATATCTAGCTATCATGGTTTAATCACAATAACCCATTTTGTGTTCAAAATAATTATTAAATCGTCTAAAGAAAAAAAACTACGTTAAATACGTATCGTAATATTAATCTTTATCGAAATTAAGCATTATGTTATCAAGAGTATTTATGTAGAAGTAAAATACTTTTTGTTTCATCTCAATCGGATATTTCGTTTAAAAGTTATCACGTGTGTAAGATGTTAAGAGTTGGTACCTATTAATGAGTTATGGGCCATAGAGTTTTTTATCAACATAAAATCCTGTAATAATCTTTTTCGAAATATATTTGTTGATGATTGTAAGTATAAGATCTTTGAAGAGTATAATAAATACATTTCTAAAATAACTCTGCTAAGGAAATCCACGCGCGCATAATGTTTTGAACAGTTCTGAAGACATTGATAATTGCATTAACTTCGGTAATGGTAGTTGAAACTTCTAATACAATTAAAGGAGTTTTAATCTAATAGAATTGAAAAACGCCCCAATTTTTTGGGTAACGTAATTCCTCCAAACTCACGAGATTCAACGAATCCTAAATTTTGATTCTAATCTTGAAAATTAAAAGCAGAATATTTTTAGTATTTATTTCCTTTGGGCCAAGTTCTTTTGCAATTGTATTGAGTGCTTTTATCATTTGTATGCTCAGTATTCCACAATCACCAGTAAATTCTATAAAGTTCAATGAACTTATTTGATCTTTATTATGAACTTTATTATAGCAATACAGAATAAAGCGAAATAGTGATACAAAAGCGGCTTTCAAATAATTCTCAAAGAGATATTAAAAAGTGATCAAATTAACACAAAGGGCTCAAAACAGCTATTTTATAGGAACTAGCACTAACAAGTCTAAAGCAACTTGGGAGGTAACCAATTCTATGAAATTTAATATTCCTAAAATGATAGCAAGACATTTTAATGATTATTTTATAGACTCAGTTCAATCGAATGCCGATAATTTGCGAATAATACTCAAACAGACACATCATCAGGATTATATATCTAATCTATCTAAACTAATATTATAAAGAGTAAAGATTAGTTAGTTTGTTTGTTTAGAATTAAGGTTGATAATGTACATGTAAACTACACTTCAAATTACTCAAATCGGACCTTTCGTTTTAAAGTTACGACGGGCATAAAAATGGTCTAAGTAAGAAAAATGTTACGGTTTGAGCGAACTGGGGAGAATCTTAACGCTTAGTCCGATGAAGCTGAAACACGGCATTAATGTTTTGGATAAAAAAAGAAAAATAACAAATATTTGGATTTTTCGATGCTCTAAGTAAGAAAAATGTTGCGGTTTGAGCTAACTGGGGAGAAACTTAATGCACGGCATTAATGTTTTGGATAAAAAATTAAGAATAACAAATATAAGGGGCGAAAAGGGTTGATGAATTTTTCAGGGGAGGACATTATTGCTTACTTCAATTTACGTGGAAATTGGAATGAACAAGCTAAAAGTGGGAAATTTGAAACAGATCTAACAATGTTTACTTAGTCAACCTCTGGCGGGGTGAACGGGGTGAACTGGGTGGATAGTAGGCTGATCCTGAGACCGTTGAATGGATATCGTAGTGCTTAATTTTCCAAAACTTAAAAAGGGTTTGAGGGGGCGTTGAAGTTTGTGGAGTACCTACTAAATCCGCGCGGACGAAGTCGCGGGCGAAGTGCTAGTATTTTTATAAGACATGACAATATGCTTCGTCATTCGGTAGATTAAAGGTAAAATTGTTGCTGGTTATTTCAAGAGATGTCCGTATAAAATGGCTTTGTTGTATAACATAAAATAATACTAATCTGCTTCAGAATTTTGGCGAGATATTTGAAAAAGGTTTCAAGAAAAATAAAATAGGAAACGAACCTTTTAACAGTAATAACGCTAATTAAAGAGACTAAACTTATATAAATTTATAATTGCCGGACGTAAACTTGTCGCAAAGACAAAGTAAGTTCAACCATCCAGATGATAAGGTCACACTTCCAGCTGACGGCTTTTTAAAATATAAAGCTGAATAAATATTTGATTTCTTATTCTCAAGGATATAATACGGTTTGATGAGAAATGTATGCTTACATGCATATTTGTCTTTTTCAATATAATTTCTTAGCTTTCGAAGTTTGGAAGACACGATATCATCATCGTCATCTCGTCATCTCGGCAAAAAAAACGTCAACTGCCCCGGCATACACCTCTCCGAAGTGTCGCCACATCGACTTATCTTGTCCGTCTCGCCACCTGCTGATTCTCGCGGTCCACCTTGCACGCCCAACCAACGCTCCAACGCTGCACTTTCCGGTAAGTGTTTAAGACTCCAGAACCTTTCGACCCCATCGACTATCTGTCCTTGCCCTGCCAAGATGGCATAAGCTTACGGTGAAAGTAAGCTTGTAATATTTATAGAGGGTATGCGGTACAGAGAGCAAAAGTCCCGCACACCTCCATTGAAAAGGGAGGATCCTCTGACCGGACGGTTGTTGTGTCCGGTGGGTAACTTCCCGATGGTTGTCGCTCTCTATTTCGTGTAGTAGTGATATTTTGTAACAATTTCATCATGTTAACTTACGAGTAGGTGAAGTGAGTTTGAAGTGAACTGTCAATCGCTAGCATCAATTGGTATGACTTGACACTTCATCTTACTTTTCACGGCGGTATTTCCTAGAATCGACCGCTTGTGTACTACTGCATACCTAAGTACCTCTCTGCCTATCTTGTCGGGGGTTATATTGGCATGATGTTATGTTATGTTTATACTTGCTTGTATAAGTCTTCTATTTCCCAACAAACTAAATGTTATCAACACTCGCTAACACTACAAACAAAGCCTTACGTGTGTGCACACACATTTCCTACGCTTAAGGTATGGTTCCCACGCACGCGACGCCGCTATTGCCCTACGTCACGACCGAGAGTTAAAATACAAGTGCACACCAGTCGTAATGTGGGAACCACCCTCTTAGATACATTACACTTACGTAGTTGAGTTTATGAATGTTTGGTTTCTTTTTGAGATTTTTGTTGTGGCCGTAATCAAAGAGCTTCTCGCTAAATAATAACAGCGACACGGTCTGAACTTTGGGGTTAAGAGACGCTTACCGGATCTTTGATAGTCGTTACTTGTAGGCAGAAGGCAGAACATCTAACACCAGTCTTGCGGGGTATCGTGTTACCCAGTTACTGGGCGTTGGAGGTCAGATAGGCAGTCGCTTCTTATAAAATACTGGTATTCAACTAAATCCAGTTTGACTGGCAGACAGACCCTAGCGTTGTTGGAAAAAGGCTAGGTAGAATGAATACAAGATAATTCGTTGTAAATTCGTTGATTTCTTCCGTTATTTTCATGAAAACCTATATTAATACATTTGACCTTGATCTGCACCAAACTGTGCCTAAAAGTCTAAAACTTGAAAAGAGTAAGGTTTTCATAATAACTAAGTAACCCTTCTTAGTTTTTATGAAAACCCGGTTCAATTTTCGGTTTCTACAAGGTGTTATTCGGTTTTCCCATCTGGTCTTCTACATAGCTGCCTAGACTTTGGATCTATAACCGATTGATTGCAAAAATGTTGCTCCGTATAAATAAAAGGTCTTAAATAAATGGTGTTTAGGTAAAGGTACAACTCTGCCTAACCTTTATATTACATAATTTATTAACATACCTAATCTCGCTCCGTATTCTTAATAAACTACACCGCATAATTTTTCATCCAAATTTAATACCCAAATATTAAGATTCTCCGAATATTTAAACTAATTCGCCGAACCATCAATTCTAATAGTTGCAGTAAAGTTCAGGCTCGCCTTCCATCAGTCACTCTGATGTATAGCCGTGCTGACCTTTATAAGAAATTTATTGCCCATTGACACTAACCTAGCCTTATTTGTGATGTATCGATCAAAGCTGCTTTGTTTTGTGTTCGGACGGAAATACACTGAGTGAAGGCTTTTGGTGGAGAATTGAAGGACAATCTTAAACCTCATTGAATACGTTTTTTATTTGGGTTTGTGTTAAATATTAGCGTCACACAAGGTAGATTAATAGTCACCAGCGAGAATCCGCTGTTTGCGAGATGCACAGAACCGATTGATGTGGCGATATCTGGGAGCGGCCTGTGTCCAGCAGTGGACGTCTTTCGGCTAAAATTATGATGAAATTATATCATTATTTTGAGAAAGTAATAATCACTTGCCTTTTAAATAAATCGTGAAGATCATAAGAATTTATTTATGCAATTTGCCTGTTGCCTAAGTTGCTTGGCTTTATTTGCTTCTGTTAAAAGTTTCGATGTCTAACGTTTTTTATGTTTAGAAATATGTTTTTTGAGCCTGCTGTAAGAGTTTATATGGCACATGAAATATTTGTACAAAATGGAACTGAGATCTAAAACTAGACTTCTTTACAGTTACACCTATCAACCCTAATCTCTTCAAAATTAGAGTGAACAGGCTTCTTCTTGGTAAGCTCGCTCCATCGTCGACTTTGTCTCTGATATCTATGACCTAGCCTAGAGTCAAGAGCAAACCCATATTATAAATAAATAAATAAAAATAAAAAGCCTTTTATTTCTTGCAAGTAACATACTTAAAAAACATTATACAGTGAAAAAAAACATTACTAAAGAAAACTAATGATCTATCTCTATTGAGTAAATAATGTAAAATTTTAATTTAATTTACTTCTGCAAGAACCCCTCTGCAGGTGAAGGCCTCCTCCAAAGATAGCCAATCCTCTCTGGACTGGGCTGTCTGAAGCCAATTTGGGCCAGCTATTTTTATAATGTCATTCTCCCATCGGGCGCAAGGTCTCCCTCTCTTCCTCTTACCCTGTGGTCCTGTCCATGTTGTCACTGTTTTTGTCCATCTCCGGTCTTGAAGGCGCGCGACGTGGCCTGCCCATTTCCACTTCATGGTTAGAGCCTGTTCTAATCCGTCAATAAAGTTATACATACCCGGTGTGGTTCTCAAAAAGTTTAATAAGATTACTCGCATCTAAATCCAA